>JAGVSQ010003039.1:0-13426 GCA_022683975.1 Rhyacophila evoluta | reverse complement strand
AATTTTACGTAAAGCATAAAAGTGAAAATTCCTTAGTTACAAATCAATTTTTAAAAAGCTTCTTTATTTATGATTTCAGAATATCTTATTACCCTTTATATAAGAAACGCGATGGCGCAATTGCAGTATAGTGGAAAGTTTGCAAGAAAAAAAAGTCGACGGAATGAGGTAGCGAATTTACTTCAAAGTGAGACACATTTTTCATCGAAATGAATATCTCTTTACAGCGTTGGAGAGGCTCCGGAATTTCCCTCTCATCTGAGCGGATATTAAAACATCTGCCATGTCTATCCATGCAGCTATCTAGATATACTATAACAGCGTTCTTTTAAATCAAACTGCAAACCTAAGATTCGTGTTTGGTAAAAAATAGTAAATTACCAATCTCTCTTAAAATTATATACATCATCACGTCATTTGGTACATATTTTAGAAATTTATCAAGTGACGATCGTAAATGACAACGCATATTATAATGCAAAAATGTATACAATTGCCTTTAATTCATAATATACGTCAATGTTTAAGTATGTCATGTGCGAAAATTGTCCACAGTGTAAATAAGACGTGATACTAGTAGATTAATTTTCAGATGGATTTTTCCACAACTAATAACTTAATCCATTCGAGTTTTAAACTATGCAAATTTGCTTATTTCTGTTACAATTATATAACTGAGTAAGTATTTTCATTTCATACAAACTATAAAGCATTGAGCACATAAATTTATGTGGTTTGAAGATATACATACTATGGTATGTTTAACGTAGAGTGTGTATAAAGTATTAAAAATATACACAAAATAACGTAATGAAAACATTACAAATTATAAGATTATTTTATAAACTAAATGCAATTAAAAACATTCCTACCAACAAGTTAGTTCGACACTTATACAAAAGAGTAATACATACTTAAAAAGCCCGGAAAAATCGACGAACAGATTATGTCAAATAAAAAAATTAATTGAAATTTGCTCTATACTCCCAATACGAAATACCTGGCCGGAACTAAATCCACAATTTTCAGCCTGGTCTATTATTTCGATTTCATTTTCCGATTTTTTCCAGAATGGTTAAATCAACTCTTTGAAAATGTGATTACTAATCCGTAGAAATGTGGAAAAATGTGGAATATTGTTTTTTATCGAATTTTATTTTAATCTTCAAAATCCTCCCGTTGATTGGCAGCAACGGAGAGGATTTCCATTTCGATGTGAAAATTACATAGCATTTATCCTAAATTCACTTCATACGTAATAAGATTTTTCCTATCGTAACTGAAACAAGAAAATATACTCATTTAATCTATTATTGATTTAACATGTATTTGATTGAATAATTATTTTATAATATATTTAATAATATTAATTTTAAATCAATATAAATAGATATTTTCTTTCAGCAAAAAACAGTTATCCCTCGCCCATAGCGGACATTTTCCATATTATCATTTCCAACAAGATATACAGCGAGTAATTTTTTCCATCTCCTCACTCTCTTAATGATATTATTAGATTCTCAGAATATTCTTGTTAAGTAAAGTAATTTACTGATCAATAAAACTCCGGGATGCACCTGGATAAAACTGGATGTAACGACAAACCAGCTAAATAATTTTTGTAGCTTTAATGAATAACTGGACTAAATTTAAAAAAAAACTTATCTTTACATTTGTTAAATGTTATTTTCTCAATAAAATTCATTTGATTTAGTACGTAGTCATGTGGATACTAGATATTTTTTTCATTTATTGTTTAATTAAAAAATACGTATATCAATAGTAGCTGTCAACAAAAACCTCTACTGAATCAATGTATTTGCGCAAAATCAATAGTTTCAATGCGCTTAATAGATTCATAATTAAATTCAAATAATATGTACTCAAAATTTTCTAAATTGGATAGTCATATCACAATTTACTTCAGTCATCTTATTATTGAGATTATTAAAAGATAAAATATTAATATTAATATGGTATCGATGTAAAAAAATATAAATTACAATGCGATATTTCTAATTTTGTCAAAGTAATGAACAATCTGATAAAGTAAATTGGCCATTGAGAATATGTTGGCTAAGTAGCTGCAAATAATATTTTTTTAACATCTGCTGAAAAAACATTTTACATATTCTCGTACGCCTGTGAATGAATTTTTTTTTTACACTAATTATTGAATAAAAACAATTATCTACTTTATTTTGAATTAAAATCATTATTAAACGTTATCTAATATAGTTAACTCTATCATGTTTTAATTATAATAATTGGCTGAAGAATGAATTATTGCAATGTTGTAGCTTAATTAAAGTCATTTGAAATGATTATTCAAACACAATTTTCTTCTTAGGGTAAAATAGTATTCTCACCTGATCGCCAAGTATTTTATCTGACTACTCTTCTTTTTGAATGCACGTCTCATTTGCGAGTAAATTATGATAATTACGTTGGCGATCTAGTCAAACAGTCTCCGGCAAAAGAAACTAAGTTCATTTCTCTTCAACTTTTCGGTTTTATTTTACTTCGATTGCTTTTTCCAAGCTGCGGAAAAGCTCTTAATTGTCTTAAAGACAAACTCGAGAAGTTTTCCCGGAAATGGAATACGACGTCAGATTTTTTTCAGTCTTATTTGCTCATTCAACGCGTCGCTAATTACTCACCGCTCTATTTTTACTTGTTTTCATAGACAGTAATTGGAACGTTATTTTGAGAAATCAATTATACAAAAGCGTTCATAATCGTTGCCGTTTACAGAAATATTTTTTTATGAAATTTACAACAAACAAAGTGTTATGTGGTGTTTAAATTCTCCATTTAGTAAGCGGATATGGTTCAAGAAGAAGTATTGCAGTTATGCAACATCGACGTTTATTGTTAAGGAAAATACGTTTAATTTTAATTGTATCTTATAATAAATTTGCAGCTCCTTTTAACTCAAAAAGTTATTCAACGACACTGTGACTGGTTACAACACCTACTGCGTTTCCCTTTAAAAACTATGAATCCTGTTTGTCACTTAAGAATACTGGTATAACCTTGGAGAATTCAAAACTACTGGAAAATGATTAAGAGTCCTAGAGACGTAATATAACGACCATTTGTGGAAGACAATATGGTAAAAGAATGGCAATAAATAATTTATCAAAATATATAATTGTTCCCTACAATTTTGTGTGTTACGAATACGTTTAATTTTCAGTAATTTTAGGTATATCTGTTGATAATTAACCATCACTATTGTTTATTATGCAGTATAACATTTATTAGAAATTAACTGTGTCAAAAGCTAAGAAAAATAAAGACACAAGCAAAGTCTCAAGAGCAGCTCGAGCTTTAAGCCCTTATAGGAAATAGGTGAACAATATCAATGATTGGCTGTACAAAAGTATTTTGATGTTAAAATCTTTGAAAGATGGTTTTGAAATCAGTCAGTCTAAATTAACGGTAATACAGAGAAAATAAGTATAAAAACTAACAAATATCACAAAATATTCTTCTTCGGTATTTTTATTTAGAATATTACGGAAGATATATTGTACATTTATGTTATGTTCAAAATAATTTTGATTGTATATTCGTTTCCCAAAACAACATAATCTTGATAAATTAAGGAAAATTACATTCATAATAAATCTTAATTATAATGCCGATATCAACTTTATTAAAGCTCCAATGAATCTAATTCGACTTTTTAAAGTGGGTCTACTTTAATAAACAAAAATTCGTTTGTTTAAAACAATTTGAAGTGAATTTTTGTATGGAGTAAGTCTCTCAAAGCACCTTTCTATTGGGATATCACTTTGACAAAGCACCCTTATTGAATTGATACTCCCTCCCGTCTCGAATATAAAGTCGTTCAACATTATCTCGCCATACAAAGGCAAAATTTTAGAGAAAAATTACATATAATAATAAAAAATAAAATCAATTTTATAAAAACATACTCAACTAAGGACTAAAAAAAATACCAACTCGTTTTCTTACGTTTCATACGTTTTCATACGTTTTGGTAATTTTTAACAATTACAAAACTTTTAAACTTAAGCCGCATTTAAATATATTGTAAGTAAATATACTTTTTAATTTTAGTATGATTTTACAGCATTGACAGTTTTCTATCCTAAATGTCAAGTTAGGCATATTGAATACATTCATAATTATTTTTATATAAAATTTAACATTCAGTATTGATGTGCAATTAATCCTTATTCATGTATTAATCAATTTCAGTAATATATAATTGTAAGGACAGAACTCGTTAGGTTGGTAAGACATTTCTTCAAACAACTGTCACCAATAGTGTGTTTTATAACAGAACTACCTTGATAAAAAAATACTATGTATTTAATAATAATAATAATAATAATAATAATAAAATATTGATAACTAACTAAACAGGATTAATTTTCGTATCCAAATTTAGATCATATTATTTTTTTAAATATTTAATTTATTATTTTCTCATGCAAAATTATTTTCTTTCTGTAATTTACTATCGTCAGTCTATTGTGAAAATTTTAGAACGTTATTTTCAAAGTTATTTTTTATTTACTCTTAAAAATTTGGAAATTGGAAGAGATTTGTTATGATTCAGAGTATTAAGACATTAAAATCCAACATTTTTTACTAGTAGTAATACTGCCGTATAATATCACACAATAGTTGTTTTTAGTTACAGCTTTGACCATTATTTATAATTTCATAAAATAAGCAATGCAGATATCTTATAGAGCTTTCAAATTCATGATTGACTCTGTCTTTTATTGCTTAAAATATTAATTATACACTAACTAAAATCTATTTCTCTTGAGTTTTCTTGTAAGACATGCCACAATATGCGACCTAATGATAGACAATAATTAATACAAATATTAGATAATAAAGAGAAAGTTCATATTAATGAATATATTTAAATAATCTCACAGAATAACTATTTTTTTGAAGTCATAAATAAATTTAACGAAGACATCCTCCAAAGTATATCTCAGATATTAGTAATACATCCTCAGGCTATGGAGTTTCGAATACGTGATAGGAGAGTCCTTATACAACTGGCCCTGAAACACTCAAAGTTAGTTATTATTTCAGATGAAATTCTGCTTGTCTATCTTCAAAGGACAAGTTATTAACTTGAAAACAAATTCCTTTGTGATTGATTGATTAATTGAAATCCTTGTCACACAATTCCATAGTTTTGACCATTTTTAATTAACATTTTAAAAAATATCGTGCTATGTTATCAAATATACTAATCAACTTTTAAACAAATTGCAATATAATAGAACATTCTAACTTTGTTTAAGATAGGCAATTTTTAAATAATACTCATAAAATATATCAGATTGTCATATTATAACCGTTCTAATTTTGGTGTACGTTTTTCCAGTATATTAAAAAGCAAAATCACCTACATATTTTCTAAAAAGATTGAACTGTAGTTCTTTTAACAATATTGACAAACTTAACGGAATGTGGAATGCTGGTAGACGTTAGCTTTAATAGCTGGATAGATTGGAGAAGAATCTGTGAGTTATTGGTTGAAGCAATTACCGTAATAAGACCCAAAGTAGTAAGGTAATTGCAGGAAGAAGTTAAAGCTTATGTATGTGTAAGTCACTATGATAATCATGATCATGCATCATCAAATATCATTATTATATTTTAAGTATATAAATATTATTGTTTGAATACTAAAATAATTATGCACTTTTTACATAAATTTATTGAGGCTTTTCATTGAAAATTATTAACAAAATATAAACGTATTGAAAGACATCCTCTTTTATAAAAGTGAATTATTTCGTATGACAAGAGGATTACAGAAATAATAGATCAAAAAAAAAAATCTGTCTTGGGAACCGGGTTTTATTTAATAAAAAACAATCAACATATTATGAAATTTAAATTATAACAAATTTAACAAGATGATTTGACCAATCTAGTTATGAACCCTGCGCACAATTAAATAATAATAAAAAGGTTTAAAAAAACTGTCTCCCAATAGTATAGAGTTTAGCGTGGGTGCCTACCAATCCGGGGAATGTGGGTTCTATTCCCACATCTGTTTGATTTGAAAAAAATCAAAAACGTAGGACGCACAACTTAATAGGTATCCATATTAAGTTGAGTAACTGTCTAACAAACAATTCTCGTGTAAAATAATCTGTTATGACGTCTTCACATTGCGGAGATCCAAATATTCTATTTTCAAAGTGGATACCTTAACACTGTGTAGATCTATATGCTCCGCTTTAGGAGTAAACATGGTATTAAAAAAACACAAGACAATGGTAACGGACTGTAGTTAATCTTTGGACACCTAGTTACCATAAGCTTTTTCTTTGATAAGCTGAAAATACTTTTTCTTGTTGGCTCTAAATATGTAATCATACAATCACCCATCACTAAATTTTTTTCATAAATATATTTTTTAAATTTAACAAAAATATATCCAGTGTGTTACAAAAAAATACGGCGGGTATTGCTATTTAATTCACGGGCAACACAGCTCGTTTTCAACAAAACAACTTTCCATTGTTGTTCAGTGGGTACTGTGTAGAAATGTATCCACCGTTGCCTGAAAATCTTTGTGTTCTTCGTTTTACCATTATTTGGTTATGCTATGCTACGAAATGTTATTCACACGCGGGTTTATATATGCCGAGCACACTCCACCTGTAAGTCACGTTCGTAGTACGCTGCGATATATATACCTGGCCTCCTGTGACTTGGTACCTCTCCACCGTGGATACTCAATCATTTAGTTTCAACGTGTTACCAATAAACTTCTCTTGGCTGGTCGGAGAGTTGTTGAAATCTAGACAAATTGTCAAATGCGTACTATAATTATTAGGAACAATATATCAATAACGAAATTAACTAAAAATAATATAAATAAAGCAATATATTTTTTATAACAAATTTTCCGCTAAATTTACGAAAATAAATTCCTTGAAATAGCTATATAACTGATATTATTGTTATAAAATTTTAAACAAAGGAATTGATTTTAAGCTTTTAACTATTCCAAATATGAAATTTTCATATTGCTCATTACGTTATATCTCGTCTACCGTACGACACAAATTGTATAGAAGATAAAAAACTCTTTAATAGCTACAATTACATAAAAGTCTATATTTTATTATATTCTTCAATTAACTAATTTTTTTAATGTTTCCATTAGAAATACGGTATTTTATTTAATGGTATTGAGACAGTAGAGAGTTTTTTTTCATTTGCTTAAAATGAAATATGGAATAGAAACAACGACCTATATAAAAACAAAAAGTTTCAAATAAATAGTTTAAAATAAATTAATTCTTGCAATAAAAAAATAATAGTTTAACACACCGATCAATGTTATTCTTCTTCTTTTTTTATCCATTTTTTTCGTACATATCCGCTGCCTACGTAGAGCATATGGTTGCCATGAGGCACCTCTTAAAATCTCTGACTTCTAAATACCAGTCATAAAATTCTCATTTATACTTTATTCAATTTTTGTAAATGTAACTTCACTATCATAAACCGGATATTTTATAAACAGACATCAATATATAAATCAAAACCCTACCTAATGTCTATAATTTTAGCCAATTTTAAGTTAAGCCGGCTTAGCTTATAAATCTTCATACTATAATAATTCATATCCAATTAAATTCAAACAAGCGTAAAAATTTCAGAAAAACAACTTGGCTCAAAGAACAACCTTTTAGCACCAATTTATTAGCCTCAATTTCATTTTTTAATATTAAAAGAAGCTATTTTTGTGGATGATGATGTTCACAGTCATGAGTGATTTATCTACTAGAGTTTGTATTTGTATTCTTTAAATAACTGCTTACATCCCATTATACACACTTTATATATTTTTGTATTTTCTCTAATATTAATATGTATATAAATGAATTTGACTTTTTATGGTATTTAAATAGTATTCGCATACTATGTTTGACTCTATACGTTATATATCAAGTAAATAGTATATAAGCTCCGCTTGACTCCTAGACATCATATATTGAAGCATGAAAGTTACCAATATAACCCTACAAGTTTGAGTATCAATGGCGTACACCTTTCTCACAGAAAATCTTTAGCTGAAGCCTTACAATTGAATTTAAGTTCACAGTGGCAATCAAAAGAATACTCAATGATTGCACTTCGAACGAGTCCTTTGTACTGTTCCAAACTCTGAAAAGAAAATCTTTGGAATGGTTTCACTCACGAGCCTGCTTTAAGGAGATTCCAATTTTAAAAAATATAGTTTTTTGTAACTGAGATAAAACTATTGGGTGGGTTAAATTAAAAATTACTCCATATTTATTAAACTAAGTATTTTAATGGTGTTAATTAGCTTATAAAGGCTACGTCGCTAACTTTGCAGAAGTACGTACATTATAAATAAATCACTTAGCATTGTACGAATCACCGTTAGATCATAAATAATATAAAAGTTTACCTTAAATTTTATTTCAAAAAAACAAAAATCTAACATAAAAATACCATTTATTTAAGGCATATTATTTAAAAATACAAATAAAAACAAAATTTATAAAAATTATTATAATTTTAAAATATATATAATGTTAGAAAATTAGAAAAATTAGCTTTTATTAAAGCATTTTGTAGTTGAAATTCTAAGAAATATTCAATTTCTAGAGTTAAATTCTATTGAAAATACCACCTAGGAAAGGAGTAACAAATTTTGAAAAAAGAAGTTTTGTGCCTTCAAAGAGAGTATAATTATTTACGTATCAATGGTCTTGAGTCGTCCAAACTCACATTCATTTGATTTATTGTACTTAACTTTACATAAAGATTCTGTCCTATTAAAAACAACTCCTTTAAATCCCGTACTGAAAGCTATTAGATTTACTTTATGGAAAAATGAATATATAAAAAAGGGCACTGCTAAATGTTGCCTTCTATTCACAAGCCTCGTCTTTACACCGGGTTTTAATCATGTGTATCATGGAGTTCTGATATCGATTAGGGAGGTATAATAATTAATTAGTCGGGAATGTGGTAAAAATAGACATTCATTTTGATGAACCTATTTGGTAATGCAATTAAGTGAAGAAATCACGCTCGCTGTTGACATTTTAAAAGCAATGAAATTTGACCTTGTGGAAACTGGATTGGATTAAAATTAGCATTGAGAATGATAGACGTAAATTAAAATGATTTCAGTATTTAAATAAAAATAATATACGTTACATTAAAGATAAAGCAAACGGCAAACAGTGGTGAAAAGGTTTTCTCTAAGCTCCCAAGACTCTGATCGGATTATAGTGTACATAGTGCATAAATAACTCAAAAAACTGCCTACGGCTTTATGATACAAAATAGGTAGGCTTTTACGACAAATACTTTAAAGAAAGTTTCATAGCAAGTCTACGAGGACACTAGTTATCAAAATTTACTAAAAGAGGAAACACGAGTACAACGAAATTATTCGAAGTAACTTCAGTTGTAAGTTATTGTCAAAAAGTTCGTCATCAAAAATTAATATATTTTTTTTGTTTAGTTTATAGTTTCTTATTTAATTACACGATTATTTAGTTTTTATTTTTGTAGTATTTGTGTATAATTTTTATTTTCTGTATGTTTGATAAAAAATAAAACATATGTTAGTACAATATTTTTCATTAATAAACATAATAATTAAAATATTTTTTGTACCATGTAACTAAATAACATATAAACACATAAAATAAATGTACTTACTCGTAGCATAATTATAATGTTCAATCATTTTAGATCGTTTTTTTTTTTCAATAATTTCCGCTTCAACTGTGGATCTTCTAAATATGAAGATTAATTTTAAAATTCTATTTTTCACGAAGTTGGTTGGTTGACAACCGATCGTGCAACTTGCTGACAATTATGTTCACTGTATTTAAGTATTTTAATCATAGTGCGATTTCGAGACTTGAACAGCATTAATACTGAAGCACGCACGCTTAGCAATTAGACACTGGACCAGCGTTTATACTAAAAATTATAAAATAGTATGTTATCAACCATTTCAACTCAATAGAGACTCTTTATTATACAATTAGAAACTACTTGAGAACTCAATAACTAAGTATTATTAAAATGAAATTGTTTCAATCTGGTGGAAAAAATTTATTATATTTATACTAATAATAATAAAATCGTTTTAAAAGTTACTAAAACTTAATGAATTAGTATTTATAAGTAGTATAGTATATTTTAATTTTGAGCAAAAACCAAATTACTGTTGATGGAGCTAATGAAAATGAAGTAGCGTGCTGAATGATCAGTGAAGACGTGAAACTGTTGATAAACAACTGAAATTCTTGGAAATGTTGGATGAAATCCATATTTTTTGCGCAAAGAGCGGATTTAGATGAAGAGAAATGAAATAGTTGTATATCTCAAAACAAAGATACGTTGTAGAACAAAATACATTAGAGATTCCATTTACTTAATGTTTTTTAATGTGTAATCATTTCAATGTGTATTTAAAAAAAAATCGAAATTGTGGGTAAACTGTGTAATGCCCTATTCGGCCCACGGCGGAATGGCCTAAACGGCGTTTCAAGGGAATTCTTGGGCCCCTAAAAAACTCCCTGCGTAAGACGCCTGAGTACCTAGAAGCTTTTGCAAAATCTCGCCAAGAATGCTACCCCAAAGGAGATCAAAGGGGCCATGTTGTAACAGTAATTGTACGCTCTATTATGCGACGAAGATTCTTTAGAGAAGTAAAAAAATGGCAAATTCTTGCCACGATAATAATATTCTAATAATTCATGGAGTATTTTTTAAACGAATATTCACTTACAACTAATTATAATCAATTGGTAAAGTTACTAATATTCAAGTATTTTCAATTCGTTAAAATTAATAAAAATATCTTGCAATGAGATCATGTCAAATACAAAAGCTATATAAAAATAAAAATCAACATGCAATACTTTCTAGCTGTGAAACATTAATATAAGTATAAATAATGTGTAATTGCTTTTGGTTAATTTACGAAATTCATGTTCTATTCAACTTTCTTATTGGTTGTTTTTTTCATATCTTTAATGATGTTTTATGGTTGGTTAAAAAAATAACTGTCTAGTATGATTAGTGTATTTATTTACTAAGTCATGCAGTTATCACTCTTTAGAAAGATATTGTTTGTGCTAACAATTTTAGTGTCTCGTTTTCTAACATAAAGAAGCTTATCAAAAACATTATTTTATTTTTTTAAATATTCTAGAAACACTGTTATCAATATAAATATTGAATAAAATTTAACGACAACTTATTTATACACAGATGGTTTCTTTAATTTTTTTAACGTATAGTAAATAATGTAGGCATTCGGCTCCAGTAAAAATGCGGTTCTGTGTGCTAAATTTAAATTTTTTATTTGTGTTTTATGTTGTTCCATAGCTTGCGTCCAATAATTCAATAATGATAAATTTTATCCCGTTAAATTTGAAAGCTTATATTAGTTGCCAAGGTATCCAATATTTTGGTAATAATTATATATTTACTATTGTCCTGGCTATACACAATATTTATTAAATTCCATTGTGATTATTATAGAATCATCTATTAAATTATGATATAAAGCTGTGCAATACGATATTTTTCCACAAACGATATTAACTGTATAATATAGCATTTAATATTATTATATTACGTAATATTCCAGTTAATATCCAAAGCCTTATGTTTCCATCAAGGGTTTAATTTTGATTATACTTTATACCACGGATGAAACAGGGTGACTCAACTTAGTCAGTATAAATGGTAGCGTCTTTCTAAATAAATGGTTAAATTGATCACCGATCGAGGCACTGCGATCTCTTCACGAACCGAAAAGCGATCAATCACTTGTTAGAATGGGGCTGTCACCACTATGCCGCACTGTATTTCTTATACTTGCCGCAATGAAATATGACAGCAGACAACCTAAATATAACAGGATAGATTATTTCGTATTTTTAATACAAGCTCTAACTATGGAGCAAATCAGTCTCAACAGTACAAATACTTAAATTTGACATACACGTAGTGTATTTCATTAAACTATTTTACCATCTACTCAAAATATGTATGCAACTAGAGATCGCGTCTTGTTTCAAAGAACTCGTTTTTGTCAACTCAATTTAGCCACTGAGGTAACAGTTTTCCATGCTTCATTTGATTGTTTGCATAACTATGTATTTACAATCATAGTAATTAGAACTAGGTGAAAATATAAAATTTTCATTAGATATATGACCTAGTTTGAATTATAAATAGTAAATACAATTTGCAAGAATCATTAAATACTATATTCCATCTAATTGGTTTAAGATTCGAAAAATTGCTACCAACTCTTACAGAAAATCTTATGTACGTATGTGATAAAGTATAATAAAAATCAAAAAAACATGCCTCGAAATATATATTCAAATCCTTAAAATATAGTATAAGTATTTTTTAAGATATGAGACACGTTATAAGAATTACTATACAACATGCATAGCTATTATTCATTATGTGTCAACTTCATAAATGATTCAAAATACATTTCTTATTGTTACTATAAATACAGCAATTTTTGTATTCTACGTAATAAAATCGTTTATATCGATGTAAGAAACTCACATTCTTACACAAATCACACGAAGACGGAAATTTTTACTGTGATATGGTCGTTATATGCTTTACAATGGGAACGAATATGGGAAAAATAACAATAAGTTATTTATTTTTATACACCACGTTTTGTTGAAGTAACTGTAAGTAACGCCATTTCCAATGCCATCCATTTAAAATTGAACGCACCACCTTGAGTCGATCTACTTTAGATTTGTAATTTGAGATAACACGGTGCGACGATGATATGTTTTCTTAAAGATGATGTTGATGTCGTCTTAGAGATTGTTTTATGGGCTAGGGAACTAAGACGCTCGCTGAAAAGGTTCTCAATTCCTGATTGACGTAGCACAATAAGTAAATATGTCTGATTATACTTTCGAATTATTAAATAATATATAATTATATGCGTTAAATTAATAATTATGTGCTTACTTAAATGAAAGGTTTTATAAAGTGTTTTATTAAACTATCGTTTAAGTTTAATCGATAGAGCTTCCTATTTTGGTATTCATTTTAACACTTGACTTGCGAGCTACTTTTAGCAAATTCGCAAAATGCGCTTAATGTTTGCGAAAATCAACATATTTCCTAAAGTAATTTAATATTTCAATATTTTTTTGTTTACTGTACTAAAAATTTTATTCGAAACCAATGTATTAATATTTCAGTATCATATTATTATCAGAGCTTGTATGATTATCACTTAAAACTAAGATATTGCGAATTTTTAATGTTTGAGAAAAATGTAATATAGTCCTTATCGGCATTAATAAACTCATTTAAAACTTACGAAAGTATTTAAAATGTTTTACCA
>JAGVSQ010003038.1:0-22759 GCA_022683975.1 Rhyacophila evoluta | reverse complement strand
CAATTTAAAAATTTAAAACATTTAATATTGTCAAAAATTATTTATATTATATTGTTTTTTAAAAAAGCTTCGTTGGTATGTATTGATAAGATTTTAATTTTTCAAAAAAACTGCCGGCCCTCCGGGTCCTGCCAGGTCATGCCAGCATCCCTTAGTTTTGCCGAGTACATCCTATCCATGGTACCTGCCGGTCTTTTAGGACTAGCATTAAAAAAAAATTAAAAAATAGGAGTATAAAATTAAATACTCACATTCCCAAAGATGTCATTAGCATTTTGTAGATTACCTGCCAAGGTAATGTTTTTAATTTTCTTCAGCGTGCTATGAGCCTCTTTTAAAACTTTCTTCTGATTCAAATGTCTCTCATGGCGACTAAAATCTTCCAGTTCCTGTATTCTCTTTTCGAGCCTCTCGCGTACATTCATTAAGTCATCAAACATTAAATCTGCATCTTGTTTTAATTTACACGATTTACTGGATGTTGCGTTCCAATGATCAGACAATCCTAGAGATCTTTCTAGCAGTTCTTCACTTTTGTATCTCATATCATCGAATGAATCCACGGGGTGAGATAAAATATATTTAATGGATGCATACATGTTATGAATATCATTTGAGATCTCCACGGTCTTGTTAGATAATTTGTACAGAGCTATCCAAGGTTTTGGGATGGAGGTATTCTTGATATGTTCAGTGTCTCTTGACAGTTCATACGACATTAATTCAATTGTATCAAGTAATGTTTGGCTGCAGTTATCACAGGCTGTAAATAAATAGATTAAAAATAAAATCAAATAGTTGATGAATCAACATTATTAAAAATAAAAATCATAGTGGTAAATACATTTCTGATAAATTTTTAATTTTGTTATAAGTTGATAATAAATCAATTAACAAAAACAGTATTGGTATTGAAATATAAAATTAAAGGAATAGCATCACTAGTATTTTCAATAAATTGCTACATAAAGGCCCCCATTCGATGCACATTAATATGTTCTTTCACAAAAACTGTTTCTCTAGACTACTTCTGTACATTTTTTGTAACATTGGATGACTGGATTTATCCAGCAATTATCATTACATATGATCTGCTTACTTGCATTTGGGTTTTTTGGTAAACTTTATTATACTACATTTGTTTGATAGGATTCCAGGGATAAAAGTGGAGTTTACTGAAACCGGTAACATTGGGAACTTTTAAGTTAAAGACACATACAGCAATTCCGAAATTCGAAATTCGTTGTTATAAATATTATATAATGTCAAATTTCAAAAAAAAATTTGGTGAATTCCGAATAATTCAAAGTACATTATGTAAGCTAAAAACAAAACAAAAAAGCTTAATGAAGCAAAACTCTCAATCGAAAATTCCTAATTCCAAAAAAATCCGAGACATGATTTTTTTTATTTTCTCGAAATTTGCAATCCTATGGAGAAGATTGTCAGGAATAACCTGCAAGTCTAACTAAGCTGAATGTTGGGACCAGGAAGTACGGCACAGGCTTAAAATATTTTTTTGATATGTCTTGATTTGGAATTCGATATTACAGGCTCGAATTCTACAATTGCTCGAATTCTACAATTGCTCGAATTCTACAATTGCACGATTTATAAAAATTCAAAAATTCAAGACTGATTGCCCGATGAGTTAAGGAGTTGATTGACAATCAATTCTCATGAAAAAATCTGTCAAAATAAGTCTTTGCGATGTGGAGATCCATATACTACACTTTATGTAGTGGTCATCGTCACAGTGTTGAGATCCATATACATATCACTATATCATTAATAACAAAAGGACAAATGAAAATAATATTTACGTATACATGTCGATCCTTCTAAATAATGACGCGGGGTGATGCAGACATCACAGTGCATTCCTGTGACATATGAATGACAAGGGCATTGGCCTGTTGTTGGGTGACATTCTGAAGACCCCTGGCGGTTTCTCGTGACACCTCCACTGTTACACTCACACGCTCTGCATTTTCCATCACTGCCCAACCACCAACCTGGCGCACAAGACGAGCAATCGTGTCCAGTGTATCCTGTATGAGAAGAAGAAGAAATAATCACATTAAGAATATGGTAGACATTGATGTACATAATGCCATATACAGTCATCACAAAGTAATCGATGCAAATTGATTATAATATCCATCATATATTATAGATGCAGCCATCAGTTATAAATCATCACTAAGGTGCAAATAATACTTTTTTTTGGAGGACGATAAGTTGTATCAGGATCTTAATGATAACATCAAAAAGTTAATTCAACAATTTTTATTAGACTGTGAATAAAGAATCGAGAAAATTGAAGATATTTTGGTCCATTCACTTTTAATAGGGAGCTGTACTATGGATTGTATGACAAGAGCAAATACTGCAGACTTAACAATGACTAAAGCATCGAGAATAATTCTCTTCTTCACAATTATTGTGAAGTAATCTCTTGTGTGGGTATATTATTTTATTTTATTACTTATTGTTCTTCTACTTGAAATTGTGAAGACAATAAATTTGATGTATCCTTTAAAAAAAAACAAGAGATACAGGAATTGCACTCCTATTTAGATTGATTCATAAGTTGATAGTGACATTTTTCAATCCACTTACCACATCGAGCCGTTTTTGATATAGGATCGTAAGCGGCAATATGGCAATTTTGGTTTTTGTTTATCAAATCAGTACAAAATAGATATCCGCATGCACTGGCAAAAGACCGTGAGGAGTTCGGCAGCCGAAGTCACAGTTTATGCATTTTTCATTTCATCATATGATTTATGTTTTAAATTTGGTCGAATAATCAACGAAGCAAAACATCATATAGTTTTATGCTTACGATCTTTTGCTAAAAACGGTTTTATATGCCATTTTATGCAGGTTACAAAAATACCGTGTAATATTAGCAGTAAAAATTTGTTTGTGACAAAACAAATGTTTTTGTCTTTTTTGTCAATCTTCTCAGATTTTTTGCTTTCTACATTTGTGATTTATAATATAGTGCAATAATTAGTCAATACATACATGGAGTAACGTATTATAAGATCTTGTTATATTCATGCTCTTTGAATATAACAAGATGACTCTCACGAAACTCTCAAGTTGAACTCTTTATTGTGAATTGTAATTAAATGTTCAGGTTAGATTCTCGTCTTGAATATAATTGCAATAAAAATGTATATTTGTAATATTTATAAAAAAAATAAAGAAAGAGAATTAATGGATGCATGCTAATAAGGATGAATAATGCACCTGTTTTGCAATAACACAGCGCTCTTCCAGGTTTAATTTGACATGAAGTCGCATGATTTCTGGCAGCATGTGGACAGGGGCAAGGCTGGCAGCCTTCGAAAGAGTTCACATCTCCATAATGGCCTACAGCACAACTTTCACAATAACGCCCGCCAGTGTTTTCTCTACAATTCTAAAATAATAATATTCAATTTATTACACATTTACTTTTTCACGAAAAAAAAGGAAAATAATGTTTTCAACTTCTTGATTTTCTAACCATTTTATCTAAAACTATGTGATATAAAGAAGAAAATATGAGTTACACTATTCTTTTAATAAAATACTAATACTCTTTTCCTTTCAAAGTTGTATGGGGATATTCCGAGAATTGATTGACATCCTGCAACTCATTATATAAAACAGTGCCCCACAACCACTGTGCCGCAGATGATGCTAGGTGTGCCGTGGTACATTTTTGCATGATAAGAAAAATATAAGAAATGCTGTCAAAATAACCGCATTTCTTACAAATACTGTGGTGCAAAATTTTGGATAAAACGTCAAGTGTGCCGTGAAAGATAAAAGGTTACGGAGTACTCACATAAAACATATGAGAGATTCCATTGCGCCAAGTAAACGGTACTTGAAAGCAAAACTACGTTGACTGGTTAAGATTTGGTTAGTCTTTTGGTCTAGAATCAGTCTGATTACCTACATGTTCTGCTGTATATTATTTTACTTACAGTACAATGGCCAGTATCCTTATCGCATGTTTCCGTTCGGCCATTACATTGACACGGTTCTGCTTTGCCAATCAGTTCTTTGATAATGTCTTCTGTGAAGTTATTGAACTGGAAAGGAGGGATGAAGTATCCAATGGAAGCGTCTTGACAAGATGAAGCATTATATTGCAGAGGGCAAGAACATAGTTCAACACTTGTCGCTAGACGTGCCGGGTGACCTTCAACAGGTATTGCTGTATCCATGATGACATCAGAGAGCCTATAAAAGAAATCATATCTCTTCAATTAAAAAAAGTTCACTAAAATTACACAGTAACAAACGGTATTGAGGGAGCCATCGACTTACGACCACAGTCGTTAGTTGATCTGGTTGTAAGTCTGCTTATGCATTAATTTCAGTACACATGTAAATTATAGTGCATGATGAGATTATAGTACTGTTATATATTCTTTATAACCAGTGTATCACCACTATCATTTATCGGGTTTCTCTATGGTTTCTTTTTTATTATTTTTAGAACATGTCTTTGTTTTATTTATCATTAGCATTCCTGATATTCAGACACAGTATTGTTTTGTTTTTTATTTTTCCTAACATGAAATAAAAAAATTGCTACAGTAAAATTGGTTAAATATTTTAGTATTAATAGAACATATGAAAATACAAAATGCAGATGTTAATTCAATATATAAACATGGCTTGTTTTTTTTTTTTTTTTTTTTTTTTTTGTGTTACGTAATTATCATATTTTTTCATTTCAAATCAAATCAATAGCCTTGCTTTGCTTCTTGGCGGGCTGAAACTGATATTTTGCCTTTTGTAGACATTTCGGAAGGGTTTAAAAATGCTAATAATACAAAGATAGCTTTTAAATGCATTTCAAAATGCTTAGACCATAAGTGAGTGCAAGCGTGTAACCGATCGTGGGTTATGGTCGTAAAGCCAACCAGTTGTAAGTCGATGACTACGTGCACATAAAAAAGATTTGTCTAATTTCATTACATAACTGTTTTTGTTGTTTTTATTTTGTATTCAACTGTTTTTTGGTTTTGTTGATTAACTTTATGTATACTTATAAATAAATATATACAGATCCAGCAAAAAACAGACTCATACAATTCAAATTTTCTGTTTCTTCTTTAATAAAATACACTAAAAAATTTTTTTTGCCGACTGAATACATTTGCTTTAAGTTTAATATAATTAAAAACAATATCATACTGAAAAATATTTATTACTTTGCTTCAGAAGGTGTTGTATAATGTGAAGCTCTTATAAAGATGGCATCTACATTCTGCAAAGCAACCATCAGAGTCATTCGGTCAACCGCTAATCCAGCTGTTGGAGAAAGTGATGCTGCTGCTTTTGAACTTCGAAGTGTCCATAGTGATTCATGGAATCTAACATTGTAGTACTTATTTGAATATGGATGTCTCTGTAATGATCATTAAATGTGGGAAAATTTCATTTACACACTACATACATATACAGTCTTCTTCTGAGTGAAATTTGAAATCACTGCATCAATATGAATTGTATATCGTTCCTATATATGATAAATCCACTATAATTCAAAATGATGATTGCAATAATTATGAGGTTTTTATTATAGACATCTGCAGTCTATGTAGTAATATGAGATAAAAATTAAATTCATTGGAAAAATTTTCAATAAAAAAAAAATAATAAATTAGTACAGGTAAATTTTTGAATTCATTTCATTCATGAATATTGTCATTATAATTACCTCGTGATATTCAAGTATTAAAACTCCTTGAGCATGCAGCTGGACTAATGGATAGTCTTTCAAAATGTGTTGAGGTATTATATCGGAGTCACCGAAACTGTCAACATGAAACTTCAATAAACCACCATAAGATGTCACTCTGTCACCTAGAAACTTTTTTGGTAGCTCCCAGTACAATGGATAGGTCAGATCATAATTTGTTTCAATGGTAATGTTGCCTTCAGTATCAGGAATTATAGTAACACCTGAAGTCATATTTAATGCCAAGTTTTGATCCTCAGAATATAGATCCAATGGTAGTTCTCCTATTTTAGTAATCTAAAATTTAATGAAAAATTAAAAAAATAGGAAGCATAAGAGTATATATTGAGAATTGTAGAAAATAGAAGTCTTGGTATTCATAGATGAGGCCAAATCTAATCCTGTTATAAATGATGTGGAGAAGAAGTAGAGATGCGTAAATACACTAAATATTGTATTGTATTGTAATTAAAAAAATTGTCAAATATTTAGTGTAATACTACCTTACCGATATAAAACTGATGGCAGGTCCAAACGGATCAGGCCGACCACTGGATGTGATCCTGAGTGATCTGGGGGAATAAAGTCGGAGCTGTCCCCAAGTGAGACCTGCTTCGGTGCAATGAGAGCTTCGACCGAAACAGAAGCATTGAGTGCATCCGGATGGACTGTCCGCAGATAAGCCAAACGTACCATTTTTGCATTCGTTACATTTTTGCCCAACAACATTTAGCTGGAATTCAAAAAAAATCAAGAAGAATATTAGCTGATAAAATTTATAGATGTTACATTCCATTCACTTTTTTCTTTGAATTTATATGAATAGTAAGGAACACGAAAACTGATAATGCTACAAGTACTAATACTATGGATTACATATCTTTGAAGACGGAAGTTAATGATTCAAAAATCATGGACCTAAAAATCTACAATAGAAGGATACAACGAAGCTAATTACTTACTTTGCACGGACACTGTCCTTTGGCATCACAATGGCATTTATTGAACTGATCACAAGCCTCTGTGATTGTCCCAGAGTAGTGACATGCACACGGGCGGCATCTGGGATAGCCATAATGCATCGGAGCACACTCATCACACCGGTCACCCCCGTATCCTTCGCGACATGTGCAAGTTCCGTCATGAGTGTTGCACTTTGAAAATGTTGAGCCCAAAGCTGAGCAGTTGCAGTACTGAAAATTATACAGAAACAGCACGATAAAGCATTTTTCTTAAGATGAAATCAATATAAATAAGAGAAGATGAACTAAACAGAAATGTAGCTACCGAGAAGCGGTTGGAGAAGTTGCTTCTGGTGCACAAATACAATTATGAGAGCGTGAATCTAGCTATGCCATTAGGACTAAAAATATATATTAATCGATTAGTTATTATATATAACTCCTATATCGAGTGTGACATGACAATATTATTCACAGGTATGTGTTATAAAACACCAAAATAAAATTTCAGTACAACAGAACCTTGATACAACGGGATTTGATATAACAGACAAAATTCACATAAAGCAGTAACAGTACAAACATTGGAAAACAGTTGGAAGAATTTGTTTGATGAGCAAAATGCAGATATGGATTTAGAAGTTCCTAATTTCTGTAGGAAAATACATATTTGCTTTCCCTTCCACCACTCGCCATGTATCCATGGTGTAACAAACCGGAGACGCTCTTTAAAGTGCCAGAAGTATAGGAAAATACAGAATAATGCTACAGAAGAAGCAGTAAAAAAAAAATGTTTTATAATGGTTAGAAGTAGATGAAAATAAGCTTGGGTATCACATCATGACTGGAGAGATAAAGTTATGGACTTGGGAAATAAGGATGGAAGTGAAGATAGCGAGAAAGAAGAAACAACAAGCCTGAAAACAAATTTATCAGGGATAACATCTCATATTGACAATTTACTAACATATATTGACTATTGTAGCCAGATAATGAAATTCAACATCAATATTTTTATAAAAATGCATTCAGAAAACCCATTTTTATAGAATAGACTTTCAGCTTTAATGGATAACCCTAACCTTCATACAGTATTTTCAAAGAAAAATGTCAATTTCGATTTATAGTAAATACTATGTGAAGCACTTTAAAAATAAGAAGTTTTAACTTGGCATAATTTAATATACATATAAACAAAAAATTCAAAAGGTAAAGAGACCTTGCATCCTTTGTATGGAACCAATCCCCAGGAACCGGGTCTGCATTCCTTGCATCCAGCACCCTGGACAAGAGGAGGACAGATGCAGCGACCAGTGTCTGGATCGCAAATCTGCCCCACTGAACACACTCCACATTCTGGAATAAAGAACAGTTCAAAGTTTATAGTTGCATAACATTTCCATCTAGCAGTGACATCATAGTAAAACTTTGTCTGTTTGTTGATAGGCTTAATTTTAAGCTTTAAAATGTATTTTGTGTTCTAGTAAACAGGTTAAAATATTAATATCGATGGCTTAATCTGCAAACCAGTAGATTCCATTGGTTATAAAGTTATTATAAATTAATTATAAAGCCCGTTAAAAATAACACAACATCAACCACAGCACTGCTTGGTTTTGTTACTTATTTACAAAATATAATATTTATAAAATATATTGTATTTGGACTGACACGATTATCACGGAGTTCAATTTAGATTTGATAATCAGACATTGATGTTCTGAAAGTAACAACTTACTCAAACAACCGGTGTTGCTAAATCCATAATAGTCTGGGAGACATGTGTCACATCTTTCGCCACCAATACCAGTTTTGCAACGGCAAGCTCCGGTGAAGTCATCGCAGGTTCCATTCACAGTTCCTAAAGGATCGCAGATGCATTTCGAGCATCCCATTCCAGTATTTAGCCCCCAAAATCCTGCCTGAAAGTATGAAATAATTATATACATTGTAAAATAAATATCAAGGCTATAGATTATTGGGTCATGTATCTAAATACATTGATGCTGCCGTATTCCATTTTTTAATTCCAAAAGTGGAGCATATGGGTCCAGACAACTTATGTTCACAGTTTTTTTAGCTTAAGAATTGGTTGTCAGCAAATTGTTCAACACATTGGTGTATTGATGTACCAGAACCTATACTACTCATATTGCATTAAATAAATTAAGCCAATCCTCGTAAAAAATGCTGGCTAAGCTCATAGCTCATGGCCTAGCTCAATATTATATAACATAAGACGGAATTCCACACATTGGAGTGGAAATAATAATACTTTTTAAACATTTTATAATTGATATGCATACAAGAATATTGGATAATGATAATAAAGACAACCGAAATAGCTTTCGACGAAATAAATTATAATTGTGTAGATAGTGTGGATTCTTTCATATGAGATAATTACTTTTTTGCAGTTTTAAAAATAAAAATTGAGGGGGTTAAAAGCAAAAACGCCACCGTCCATATCAAAAACAATAAAGCGAATCGCTCATATTGTATTAATTCTAAACACATTAATGTCCAGATAATATTATATAGTATAATTTCTAAAACAGTTTGTTTTAGCTCGCATATTCTTAGGAAAGTATTAGAATGAGTAATTAGAATGTCACTATCGAATTTATTTGATTTTTCGCGATATTTCTGTGACGGACAGTGGCGTTTTTGGCCTTAATCCCCTCAATTAGAAAATGAAATAATGTTATGATACTTTAACATGAAAATATAAAAATTACACTGTAGCAATTAATCTTCTAATAAATCTATGAAAAATAAATTTTAGTCGATTATTTTATTTGGTCACGTAGTAAACACAAAAATGTTATTATTTTTTGGCAGACTGAATTTGCATAACTGTTTGTCTAAAATAATTGAACTTTACCGTTATCTACTCAAAATATGTCGTATTAATTGTGTACAAATTATTCCGTCTGCCGGTAACCTAAAAAAGAAATTGGGAGATCGGTTCACACAGCTGCTGTTTTTTTTCAATCTAAAGATGGATTGAATGCTCACTGGATTGAGCAATTGGCTGGCACCAAGTATTGTGGAAAAATGTCAAAATAAGTCATGACAATGCCGACATCCGTACACCTCATTACTGGAGTGGTCATCTTCACACATGGTAAATATATAAATACCGACTGCAGAATGGCAAAAGGACGTAATCCTAATTCGATAGTCACAATGAGTACAACTTAATATACGTTTTATTAAAAGTATTTCAGCTGCAAATGCCGAATTAATATCTAAATTTTAAGTTTTAAAAAAGAGAGCCTGTAAAATTTTCGACAAAGAAGAAAAGCTTTCAGTTTAGTCTCAATGAACTTCAACATTTAATATTTTGACTTTCGCCCAAAATTATTAAATAAACATTTGTTGTGCCTTCTGTAAAAAAAAATCTGCGTGGGTTACACCCTCTTGTCTTTCTACAATCGATATTACTGGGTGCCATTTTAGATAAAAATTAGTACATGTGGATGTTTGGTCTAACGCTGACGATGCCGTTGATAGTGTCTTTGTATAGGAATGAATGATTAATGATATTAAGGAATTGGAGTTACCTCGCATTGATCACAGGTGAGTCCAACCACGTGCGGCAGACAGCGGCACTGTCCGGTTTTGATATCGCAGCTCTTGATCTCGGAACCTCGTTCGTTGCAATTGCAGCCTGCAACGAAAATGACCGCGGGTCAATAAATGCATATTCATCGGGACTTTGCTAAAGAAAATAACACAAGCGCAGAGATAAACTGGGTGCCAATTTTTGTACTATACACAAAGTGTCCAAAACATTTCATTTGCAACTCTAACTAAACGACATCGGTTGGTATTCAATCAAGTGAAAACAAATTCAAATTAAATGTTCTTTTTCTTCTTCTCCTTCCATATCCGCTTCTTAAGTGGAGTATATGGACACCACGTGCCACCTCCAAGAATCTCTGTCACCCGCCAGTATTCTTGTGTCCTTCTAGGTCATATCTGTATCCCGTAACTCCGCCGAGTATATTCTATGGATAGTATTAAGCGGCCTTCCGGGACGCCGACGATAGGTCGGCTTAAAGAATAGGCAGGTCAGGTTCAGTACAGAGGCATCCGCAATATGTGGCCGAGCCAGGTCACAGCTTCACTTTGTCAGTGATAAGTGGCTGCATGCTCGTTTTCAACGAAGTCATAACACCGTATCCCCAAAACCTTCCGTATGATAGAGGCCGCATTATAGAAGAATATAGGTACAGTATACAATATTGTAGAAAGTATCGAATTAATTGTAAATACGTTTTGTTTTTCAAATCACGCTCCGTGGATATTCAATAAACCAACCCTAAAGCGACGATATTAATATAATGATATATTTAAGTCAGTCTTGAAATTTATATCATTATTGCCATCTAAGAATAATTATTTCCATATGATTATTTCAATAGAAAACCGTAATGGTTCACGCAGCGGCAACACAGGTGCGGCAAATTAATAGATTAATTAAAATACCTCCCAGGTAGTTGATAGTAAAGGATTACTAGGTAGTGTAACGAACAAAAGATTACAGTAGAATCATCTGTAAGGACTATGATATAAGCGTTTAATGTGAATAATATCAGTAATCTATTATCGTATATATTATACTTATGGTCTATATGGTTGGTTTACACACAATTCTGAAAGTTAAATCTAACTAATATCAGCTGTTCGCTGGGGAGGTTTATTACTTTTTTTGTTCGCCATTTTGGCAAACATGTATTTTGACAGTTCATATTTGGTAAATTTGAAGTATAGACGAGAGAAATTTATTATGAAATAGCGTTTGATAAACCAACGCGTTTTAGTCGTAAAACTATTTAATCTAAGTCAATAATCAATTATTGTGACGACTAAAAAATTATGTAAAATTTTAGGTAGAAATAATGCGCCATCAAAACCCATTATTTGTCGTTTAGTAAATGATTTTGAAGAAAGAAGCAGATAAGCACAAGCCTGGGTCACAACGTGGTGGTGCGCCATGTGGTCTGGAGCAATCATTTCTCCTTACTTTTTTGAAGATGAATTACGGTAACTGTTAATGGAGGGCATTATCGTAACACGATTTATAACTTTTTGACACCAGAATTAGGTGCTTTGAAATCGATTAACATGTCGTTTAAAAAAACGGTGCAACTTCACGTACAACCAATGTTAACTGAGGTTAAATAAACACGCGTTGATGAAGTTTTCGATATTGAAAGTCGCAAGCTCAAATTTGGCACCCGCATAAATATTTATTGTATTAAAAAATATTTTTTCTACAAATCCAACTTCAAGTTCAATTTAATGACAGTATCAAGAGCTTACAGTTATAACTCGCTTTATGTAAATCGCGTCGTTGTATACAAAGAGATAAAAAGCTTGTAATCTGTGGCAGATAATAAAACATTGAACAAGGTAATTCCGCAGAAAGCTTTCCGTCATACTGTCCATCTGGTTATATAAATGCTTTAAATATTTGATCGCATTCTGGTATTATCAAAGCAAATAAAAACGAGTGATCGATGCAGTCAAGTCTACCACTTTTCTTAGTTGTGCTGTGACCAAATGATTCCCTATTACATTTAAAATATTTAACCACATTATAATAAGAATGAGGATTCGATTGCCCATCCGGTCGGATTTTAAAAATCTGAAAATGCAGGACTGGATGCCCATCGGGTTGAGTAATTGTCTGACAATAAAATGAAAAATAATCTGTCAAAACGTCTTCACATTGCGGAGATCCATATACTCCGCTTTTGGAGTGGGTTTCTTCACACTGTGTGGATCCACATGCTCCACTTTAGGAGCGAAGATGGTATACAAAATAATAATAATAATAATAATGAAAACCGTTGTTAATTAAAGGTAGTTTTGTACGACAATACCATTTATTTTATTATTGTAGGTGCTTGGTACAATTTTAAATAATTTAGCATAAAAAATAAGCAATTTAAATGCACATATAACGAAGATTTCAACCACGTCAAGTATAAGATGCTTTAGTTTATCCGTATTTGCGTTTTTAAACTGTATAAATATTTATTACTAACCATGTTCGCTATGAAAGTGGAGTATACAAATCTCCGCAATGTGAATACGTGTCTGGATTATTTATTAATTATCTTTCACGAGAATTAGTTGCCAGACAATAATTGCTCAGGGCAGTGTGCTTAAAGTCCTGAATTTTCACGCACGCTAACCTCTCAGCTACCCGGGAAATCAATAATTAATTAGACGTGATAAATCGTCAAAACTTATAAGCCAGATAAATTGCAGTTTTATATAGAATTATTCAACCACTATAAAATTGAGTAATATTAAGTAAGTATTTGTATTAAATAATACACTGCTTAATTCGAGTGACATTGTTTTGACGTAGTAAATTGTGTCAATGATTAAGTGTTAAGAGGTGAAATGTCAGGAATTAATTGTTGATGGGAAAAGTTCCGCATTCCGTTTTAAGTGCATTCTCACTTCAACAGCAGGAGAGGTTGTGTCTTTCTGATCAGAGTAAAATGATTCTCACTAGAGAACGTTTTAAAGTTTCAATAAAAGTTGTGTATCTGTACTTTTTACATGAGACGTAATAAAACAGAGAAAAGAGTATATTTGAAACTAAACAAAAGTTTGAATTTATCTTTGTGAGACACAAACAACTTTTGGCGATGCTAGTGCAAGTTACATTTCTCCATAATCTTGAAAATCAAGACAGTAAATAAATAAAACATTAATTAAACAATAATTCCAACGTACGTATCCTGAATGATATAAATGGACAGATATATGTATGTCTATGTGCAATAAAGAATCTGATTGCCGCAAACGATGATTGAAATTAAAAAAAATAGTTTTGAGAGTAATATAATTTTAATTTGTGATAAAATTAAAAAGAAATTATGTAAAATGGTCACCCCCGCCTTCTTAATGTATTTGCAAAACCGGTGGCAGAAGTTAGTTCTTGTCGCTCGTATGGGATAAAATAAAATATATTCTTATACCATAAGATTGTAGCAAAAACGATCGCAAGTATATTCTATACATATTGCTACACTTCATAATGACACTTTGCAGAGACTGTAGCAACGCGATTTGTGTTTGTTTGTTCACTTTTTCATACAAGATTCTTTTGGAAAAAAAACAAGTATTATGTATTAATTATCAAGCTTCCTTATTGCAAGCGGTGGTAATATTTCATGTCATTTACGATATGAAAATGTGGCAAATACGTGTTTGTTTAGTCTACTAACATTAAGTAGTCAACTACAGGGAATTCATCGCGATTTTTTTTATCTCGACTCAAGAAAATAGTTGAAGATCACATAAATTATGTATGAAAATGATATTAAAAGTAACACCGAAGATAATAGCTACTTCCGGAGGCATACAAGGTATTGATGTAGATCAGGGCTTCCCAAACTATGTTACGCGGAAAACCAGTGTTCCGCCGAATCTGAATAGGTGTTCCGCGACAATTTGGAAAGGCTTTATATACTGCAACACATTTAAAGATCTTTTACTTCATATTGAAAGTCGAGTGATAGTCAATCAAATGATGTTAATGATGCAGTATCTAGGTACAGGCGGACGTCCATCTTTTCTTATCAAGAAATGGGGTATATTGTTTTTACTTGACCGGCTGACAAGTCTTGTCAGTTTACTGACAGTTGCCAAGATTGACAAAACTGTTAGCCACGCTAGTAAATATTGTTCATAAATCTGATAAAAAAACAGCTTGAAAATATGAATTACTCATATTTTATGTTTATATTATATTTAAAAATAAATAATGTGTGTAAATATATATTTTAAATTTTTTTAAGTGTTCCGTTAAAATTTCTAAATTTGCGAAGTGTTCCATGGCAGAAAAAGTTTGGGTAACCCTGATGTAGATGATATTCAGACTTTGTTACAAACAAACGGCGAATACTAAACCTCTTTCACGCCAGCCAAAATGTAGGCCAGCTGTTTTTGAAATGAGAAAAGCCATTTAAAAAATATTAAATTCGCTTAGAATCATGTAAATTTGTAAAAAAATATGTGTATTATATCCGTCAATTTATCAATGTATCTAATCATACAAATATGCGAATAAAAAATAAAACCACTCCGTCGAAAGAAATCACAGATACTAAATGAAACACAATTCTCGCTCGAAAAAATTCACTGAAAAAGTCCCAGCAAGGTTCGCCTGACAAGCGACGCGATGATCCTAAATAACTTGTAACAAACGTCAAACTCAACACTTACTAAAATTGCTGATTTCGTTTAAATATCGATATTTGAGATGCGGTATAAATTTATCAACTTGGCGATAGATGGAAGAATACAATTGTACAAAATAAAAGTCGAAATACATTTATGACGGACGCATATGACGTTGAAAAGAACTGGCGAGTTTACTCGTCCGTGGCACGCATAAGGTTAACTAATGAAGACTGCAGGAAACGCACTGCCATACTATTCAAAGAAAATTACGTAACGAAATCTGTTCCCGTGCGAAAGTTAAGTGCCAAAATCATAAAAAATCTTCCTCTTTCCTCTCCAAAGGCTACAGGCGCACGAATCAAGGAGAGGGTGCAAGTAAAATTAGTGCATACAACGAGAAACATTTATTTCTGGAAAGAATTAAAAATTTTATAGTAGCGTGAGAGCTAAAAAACGAGAAATTGTATAGGGCCCAACGGTTTTACTTGCTTCAGGGCGTTGAATTTGTTGCTACGCCACTACGATTAATGCATGTGGTTGTTAGAAGAAACATAAGAAAATTAAGAGCGAGTACTGTACTCCGAGGTTATAATGGATTATTTGACAGTTATCGGACAAATTTACTTTAAACTATAGAGGCCAAACAAAGGATTCTAGATTATTTTTTACAAAGCGGAACAAAATGAATGAATTATCTTATATGCAACACTTTTTTGTTATTATTAATATTTATTATGTTGGTAAAGTTTTTTTAAAATTTCAAAATGTTTTTTCGTCGATCGCGACCATGTTCAGAACGTATCCTTCGCGATCACACGTTTATAAAAGCTATGTGGTCAGTAAAATGGTGATAGTCAGGACCTCAATTTGATGTAAAGTTGATGATTGACTGTATCACGAGATCAGGGGTAGTCATAAACACAGCTCAGTTATTAAAAGTTTGCCCTGCCCTGGTGACAGATTTACGCGTAAATAATGCTAATTTTTAATAACATCGAAGCGAGTCATAAAATTGTAAATTTCAATATAGTAGGATGGGCAACTAGACGTTTTTAATCGACTGAGTTTGTTTATTTTGTGGCGTGATTTTTGACGATTGATTTAATAATATAATCTCCCAAATGATTTTTGCATCGGTGGTTGATTGTTGAACGCGTACACTTAGATTGTCGAGTTCAATTCCTACAGAAGGTTTATAAAACGTCAAAGATTCAGGAATGGATGTCTAATAGGTTGATTGATTTTGAACAATTAATTTTTGTCAAAAATAATCCGTCAATCTTCACAATATTGAAATACATATCAATGGCTTAATATGAAAACCAGCTTACTCTACTGTGTAGAATGTTCAGGGGCACCAAAAACTTTCGTGAATGTGTATAATTACTGCACGGAGGTGGCTGGCGTGTGCGGGGATTTTACATATTTCAGATTTTGGGAATTTAGTGGGGTTGTGTGGAGTTAGTTGGTTTGCAGATTAAAGCATTGGTATCCTTGAAATTTGGAGCGGGAAGTATTAAAAAATACAAACAAACTAGTCCTAATGATCACATATTAATGTTTGGTTTCAAAAAAGTCGGCAAGGCATCCTATTCTGAGCTCGCTTTATATCTCATATTGGTTAAATTCAGCCTTCTATAATAGCATCGTTTTTTATATTGCTCACCTAGAATTAAGCGAATTTGAAAAACAGAGGTTCCTTAATATCCCATAGTGTTCTAAATTCTTTTCATCGGACACCGAAGCTTTGACGAAAACATTTTTTTTTAACTTTATACAGTTTATTATGCAAAATTTTGTGGTGAGTTGCGTAAAAAGACTATTTCCTTGTAGATATTAATCAATATTAATCAAGCCATCTTTCTTTAAAGTATTGTATCCGATTTTTAAGCCACGCTCACTACGAAAGTGAAACATATAGATCTATACAACGTGAAGACATGCCTTATTTTTTTCATGAGATTTGGTTTTTAATCAATAATTGATCGACCCAATGTGCATCCAGTATTATATTTCAGATATTTCAAAATCCAGCAGATATGGGAATCGAACCCGAATTCCCTAGATGCAAGGCACGCACACTCTACCGGGGATACCATTAATTAATTCTGTATTAAAGATTCTCAAAAAAAAAATTACAATTACACGATATTTTATTGGTTAAATCCTTATTGACAAACCGGTTTTGATACAATAATAAATACTACTAAAACACAATATCTTGTGTGTAAATCTCTCTATAAATATTGTGTTTTTACTTAGAATAGCAGAATATACATGTGTTGATATTTCAGTTTTTTAATGGAAGGATTCTTCGTCAGTGATAACAGTTGATAAAATTATTTTAAAAAAATGCTCAGTGTTTCTTTGGATATGAAACGTTTTGTTTGCAGTTCAGATGAAACACGCATAGCCCAGCCAAAATTTATTTTATTTTCGTGATGTTTTCTTTAAGCAATATAAGGTGAAACCGTTTAAATATTTACCATAGTGACATAAAATTTTTCATCAAGGATATTACTGAATCATCGCTGTCTGCTTATTTTTGTCTCGCGACATTTCGTACAAGGTGATATAAAAGCGGTGGAATCCGCTGAGAGATTGATTTCTGAAGCCACTATTAAGTAGCCATCGTAGCTCGGGGCACGTGGCGGAATACAGAAGCCGGCTACACTTTTCTTTGTTTATTTAGCTTTCTGTGAAGGTAATTGCCGGACCTATAAGGAGATGCTGACAGCCTCTCGCGGCAGACCAGCTGTTCGCAACTAAGAGTAATAGACCCCCCGTAAAAGACTGTACAATCATTACAACATAATACGATTAATGACATATTAAATAGAATGCCTAATCTTGATTTCTCTGTCTATATAACTTATTATGAAATGAATATTCCAGCGTATCAGGCTGGTATATCGTGGGAAGGGCATGATGTAAAAAAGTGGGGCCCGATTAAAATGTGTCTCATATAAATATAGAAATATTCACACCAAAAGTGTATGGATAGAATGTGTTGGCAGGTAATTTTTTCACGATAGAGTTTCACGTATACACGTGTATGAAGAAGGTTTAAAAAATGTATTATACCGCATTACGACGAAAACTGCTGCTACACGTGTTTAATCAAACTATTTTGAAATACAATGTGTCATATTTGTAAGAATATAAATTATTTTAATATATTAAGTGATAATCATGGTGATATGTCGGTAGCCACGAGGTTAGCGTGTACGATTTAAAGCCGGATATTGCTGGTTCGATACCACAGCTGCTAGATTAAAAACAATCCTTATATGTAAGATTTGGTTTCCAATGATTTAAATAATTAACTGATAATAAATTCTAGTGAAAAAAATCTATGAACAAAAGTCTTAATAATGCGGAGATCCATAATTTTATGGAGTAGTCATCTTCACGCTGTTGGGTGGCTCCCCACTCCACTTTCGGATCGGAAATGGTATCATCACCATATATTCACGTTTATTCAAAAGAAAGTTGAAAACACATTTTACACGCAGTATTTATATCCAACATCATATGATTTTAAAAATTTCCTGCCATTTTATGTACAAAGATATGTGAATTTGCACAATACAACGTCGCCAATATTTCAGGAATACGTAACTCAATTTAGTGGTTTAAGTCACTAGCAAATTTTTGGATTAGCACATAATTTGTACACATTTTATATACATATTATTTCCTGCTATATTAGAAACGATAATATGATATTCAAGTAATGGAAATAAGTAAAAAACAAACCTAATAATTAGCTTACACAACCACACTTTTTCACGATTTAATGCAGTATAATATAAATATAACTAATAGTATACAATGAAAAAACATTGAAAATAATAATTTTTTTGAACAATCTTCGAAAATAAAATATATGTGAGAATGATAAATAATTCAAATAATATATATACTCAAAAGAAAATTGCATTTAAAGCAGGCTTAACAATGGTTTGTATTTATTTTATTTTTAAAATTCGTCGCTCAAATGTGTATTATAAATAGATTCTCACGTATTTTTTAAACAATACGGCATAGTTATAATCGCTCAATCATTGTGAATGGAAAGTTTCATGTTGAGATGATTTATTGAAATGTTATTTATTATATTTATGAAGACAAAAATGTCTTTTAGAGTTTTTAGACTATCAGTTTTGTTTCTCGAAAAGGCCTAAAAATGACGACATAACAAATGGAGCATTCAAATCCCGTTGGTAGAGTTTTATTTCATGACAATGGATAAAAATAAATCACTTAATCAAATTTGATATAAAACAGAAATAATAGAGAATATATCGAGCCGTTTTCGGCAAACTATTGTATTATATGACGCTTACGTTGTTTTGCTTCGTCGATTTTCAACTAAACTTAAAGAATTTTTAATACAGTAAAATGACAAATGCATACATTGTGACTTCGGCTGATGCATTCCTTACGGTCCATTGTCAGTCCATGCAGATATCTATTTTGAACTTATTTGAAAATAGCCAAATTGCCGCTTACGTTCTTGGGGATAGGCCAGTAGCGAGAATAAGGCAATATATAAAATATGGAAATGTCAAATTTGTCAAAATACTAACCATCACAATATTTTGTAATGCAATTTATTTATTATTGAAATCTAGGTTTGGAAAAGGTTCTTAGCTACTGCGTAGAATAAATACACAAATTGAATTTAAGTGGAAAGGTAGTGATGATAGTTATTTCCATAAATATTAAATACATTTACTTGAGCCCCACGCGTATACCGTGATGCAATAGACGCAAGAGCTCGCTCACTTTAATAACTAAACAATTTGCAATGTAAATACTGTTTTCATACGATGAAGTTTTTCCCATAGACTTGGACTTTGTGTTGCAAACAACCATACATCATTAGAAGTAGTTTAATATGAATTATTGACACTCTGGTGAACGCCAACAAATGCCTTGGGAAGCTGCTCCTGGAACTCTTCAGTTACTTTTAAGAGTGCCTCACTTTCGCTGCATAACGGATAACTAGACGCGAAGGAAAAGAAATCAAGGTAATTGAGCTTTTGCTGGCAATTATAGGTTTACTTTATCCTGATTCCTGAAAGTTTAATCCACATCGTAATGCTTTAAAACAGCACGAAGAAACTAAATGTATTGTTGTATTCTCCAAATTACTGTGACTCAAAAATCAAGGTTAACAATGTGAGTATCGGCCATTGTTATTATTTGAGTAATGCAATACTGTAACAGTATAACATACAAAAACTAACTATACCAACAGGCAAATTATACAAAGCTATAATCCCAAAAATAATTATTTTTGTCGATAGGCATTTCAATTGTGAGTCAATAGTGATAGTCATTGATGTCGCTTAAAAGACATTGTTTTCGTACTAAAAATCCGAACGAAATTTGTACCCTTCTTTTTTAAAGTATAAATCTGAGGATTCAAAAAAAGTTCGATTACCAACTAATTTCACCAAATAAACCACCGTTTATTATATAAACGAAGATGTCTATTTAGTGATATCGCATTTGAATTGATATTTACCCTCTAGTCTGTTTTAAAAAAGTACGAACTACCGATTTATTATATAAATAAATGTATTAATACATTAAAAAATAATGTATTTTTTTCAAACAAAATTGACGCCAACAAACGAAATTATATATTTAATATTTCCCTTTTTATTATACATACGTTTTGTAAAAAACATTTACATTTTTATGATTCATATTTTTTTTAAATAATAAATTAAGACATTAATATAAATCTTGCGTTGTTTAATTTATAAATACAATAAAACGAATTCGTTACATTAAAAATGCATTTCGCACACCATGGTATCCGAATAATTTAAATATTCGTCTCATTGAAAAATCCAATTCAAGAAGGATAACGAATTTATTATGACGACATTATGATAATCAAAATATGATAATGAATGTCGCACGCTGTGGGTAGGCGAGTATTGTAAGTAGCTTTTAAAAATGAATCATTTAATTTTCTTTTGCTTGCCGCAAATGCACATATGAACGCTAATATAACGACCATTGTCGTCTCAACGCTAGATAGTTTATATCCTTATAATGATAATCATTCAGCAGCTTCATAAATAAATATTGTTTATGGTTCGAAAAGATTGCAGTTTCTTTATGGTATTAAATTATTCGCCGCAAGCCCAAAATGAGTGTCATTATGTGATATATTATTATTCTGACTGACTTCATAAACTTTGAAGACTTACGTAAAATTTCGTCAAATGCCGCTGACAGAAACAGCTATCGACAGTTTGTAAACGTTTCATATAATGTAGTGATGTTTGAGCAAATAATGTAATACGGAATTTCACTTAAAATAAATGAAGAAAACAGTCGGTTGAAATTGATAAGTGAAATTTAAAAAATACGTCATTAGAAATATCTTATTAGTAATAAATAATATACACATTTTATATCAATATATTCATGTCATGTGCATTCCAAAAGTTGAGTATATTAATCTCCGCATTGCAAAAGATATGTTGACATGTTTTTTCACGAGAATTGATAATCAGCCCTTGCTCAATGCATTATTTTATTTTTATACATCTAGCAGCTGTGAGAATCGAGCCCGTAATCTCCGGCTCAGAAGCACGCACGTTGACCTCTCGACTACCGGAGTGATATAGAAAGCAAATACATATCTTTCTATCTAAGTAAATTAAATAAAATATACCATACTAATAACATAATGATTTCATTTCTTACTTATTTAAAACGTAATTACTTCAAGTAATTATTATTTATTTCAAAGTTCTACAAAACATTACAAGAATGTTTGAGAGATTATAGAACAAGTTATAATTCAAGATTTATCTCAATTATGTTTTCTATTAATTACAAAGGTATGCTCACAGGGTTTTCAATTAGTTAGCTCAACGAGTGTAAAATAATTGCTTAGAAATTAATTTCAAATCTCGTTACGGTTGCTTTAAACAATGCGGTATTATCAACGATGTAATCAATTATTTATTTTTATCAGAACTATTTGCTTGGAACAAATGTGATACATGTAAATTCAAACTTTTATTTATTTAAAATGAGAACATGGTGGCTTTTTGTAATTTTTTAACTGATAAAGCTTGAAAAACTGCCAATCAAAACGATATTTATGATTTATTATGATATGAAATGAAAAAATATAAAATAACAAATGGTGTAAATGATATTTTAAGGTCAGAAAACTATTTAAATGTATTATAATAAGGATGCAGAATTAAATGTCCAACAAGAAATTGGGTAACAAAGAATTTTCGTATTATATATAAAGACAAATTCGTCACATTACGGATATCTAAAAACTTTATAGGTATCTTTACACAGTGTTTTCGTATTGTCGTTGTGTATAATATTAACTTCAACGTAAGAAGATTTTTACATCAGAATGATAGAAATATTTCATGAATTCTGCTGATCTTCTCGTGTAATATCATACATGACCATATACATAATTATATATCACACATTGTACAGGATTTTATTACGGTGTGTTTCCAATGACCTCTAAATGCACTAACCATTTTGTAAATTGATAAACGATACTTAAGAAACTGATCGCCAATAAACACACGATTTCTAAAATATTATCCCTATGTGAACTTGCTTGAGTGCTTTCTGATCAAACTATTTGCAATCATTGATATAAAATTTAATACACAATTTGCTAAGTGCTGATAGTGTAAAAGGATTATTTACTACTGTATGTACTATTACATGGTATATTGTTTAATCGCTTAATAATATTACCATATCTAATATATAAAAGTCAAAATATGTATGTTCGTTCGTTCGTTCGTTTGTC
>JAGVSQ010003037.1:11539-22759 GCA_022683975.1 Rhyacophila evoluta | reverse complement strand
AAATAAAAAATGTGCTTAAATAACATTTTTTTTTCAATTTTTACTATTAGGAATTACCCAACCTAACAAATAATCTAGGTGGTCCGTTAAAATTTCCGGGTTTGCAAAGTGTTCCATTGCAGAAAAAGTTTGGAAAGCCCTGTATTAATGTAATTAATACTGTATAAATAAAATGGTATAATCATAGAAAATATTTTTTTTATTAGTATGGTTTATGTAGGATAGTATAATTATAGAGCATGCAATTAATAGATCCTTGGTACATATCATGTGTTGTATTTTATTGAAATATGTTTAGTTATATGATTCGAGACAGGAGAATATGTCATATTTATTTATTATGCAACTCTTATTATTTTTTAAGGTAAACAAACTAGACCTCTATTGATTCATTTATATTTTTTTACCAGATTGAATAGTATTGAATAATGAGATGATAATGAAAAATGACATATTCTTTACAACTAAGTTATAAAATTCTGTCTGATGTCATGTATTTAGCAAACTTAATGAACATGATTACATCCTAATAAAATATATCTTCAATAAATCTTTGGTGGGCGATTAGTTTCGTAAACGTTGAATAGGCCTTAACGCCACAATGCTCGCCTTCTTCACCTATGGGAGCTGTACTCACGATACCTCTAAGAAACCGGGTCTTTACATTCTTTAGTAAGGCACTGACTACCAGACCACCACCGCCGTCACCTTTACAAACTCCAGTGCCTGAAAATAATAATTGCTATTTTATTTGCTGCCTGATATTGCATTTGATTATAAAAAGATAATTTTCACACATAGTGTGTGACTCACAATGTGATTTAATCGCTTTTTGGAATTAGATGTATCGATTTATTAAAAATTCATTCGCTCTTTATATTTATTGACATTTATACAAATTAGAAATTTAATAATATGATAGATAATTCTAGATATTGAAGTTAAGATATTTTTTTGGTTTAATTGTAATGCATGGCAGAAATTTTTGATACCATCTTAATTAATAAAAAAACTGTTTGTGTCTAAATGATTTTTAAACACATGCACAAATAATATAAACGCTTATGATGCTTGTTATAACGTGAAAAAAATACAATTTGGGTTTTACGTGCTTATATAATATGTAGTTATTATTCTGCTCATGTGGAACAAGATTTCGGTTGACCTATTTTAGATATTTAAGTTTAATCACCTACCGCGAAACAACACGTCATAAGGCTTTGTTATTTGTCTATGATTTCTCTTTCTTATGTTGGTTTTTTATAATAGACAACTTCAAGTTGTAAAATATTTTTTTATTTGTATTGTTGGTCGTTGAAATCGGCCCAGGCGTAAACGTCATCGTGTAACTTTAAAAAGGCAGTTTTATTTCTAGGATTGCGCTGTGCTCAAAAATTTTCGCGTTCATCGTTCTGGCGATTTTATCTCGTTCAGGATGTGCCGCAAATAGTCCGTTGCACTCTTGGTTCAAATACGTACCGCGATGTTCAATTTGTGCGCATATTTGTCTCCTAGATGAATTCAACAAAGCGTTTGTTTATCATTTAGCAGACACCTCATTTGTATAAATAATGTCTCAAATCACCGCTGAGGATTTAATAAACACGAGTCCTAAGGCTGCAAAAGATTTGCCGCCTTCTCCTGTTCAAGAAAATATGGGTGTTTTTTCTAGGCTATTTCGTTTCAGTCCGTTGGGACAGAAAACGGAACAACCCAAAACGCCAAAAGAGGAGGAACCACCTCAGACATTTTTCGGAGTTTATATTCCGTGTGACTCAAAATATGGCCCTGATGAAGGTAAAGAAACATTACATAAAGTATTGTGGTCGAAGAGAATGTCTCCCATTCGTATGGGACAAAGAATAAAATAATTATAAAAAAAAACGTTAATGTTGTGGTTCGCCCATTGATCAATCGTGTTGGAATGATTGACTTGCGTGACGTAAATAAGTCGCTAGCCAACTGTCAAAAAAAAAAAAAAAACTGCATTAGGATAATAATATGATTTCAGTCTCTACTTTTAAATAGGTATCTTGGTAAACATGAACGGTTGGTGTCGTCGAAAGTGACATTTCAAAAAAACATGGCTGACATGTCTGAAGTTGGCAGCACAAAGCATGGCCGCACACTAATACTAATGCACTCACACGCACATACATTTCTGGTTTATTATTAATAGAAAAAGTCATATCGAGAAACGCAGGAAGACCGCGTGAATTTTTTGAAACGCCAATGCGTGTGAGTGCATTAGTATTAGTGTGGGGCCATGCTTTGTGCTGCCAACTTCAGACATGTGGTAAACGTGAATGGTTGGTGTCGCTTAAAGTGACATTTCAAAATAACATGTTCAATGAGATCTTGCAAATATTTGTAATAAAGCTATATATTCTTGGTAAAATTATCACACCTACAAGGCTAAATTTCTACGCAGTAGTTCAGAAATACCAAAAAATAGAATTTGTTTGTAAAACTGACTGTGTATATTACTGACAGCGCACATGCCAGTATAATTGAGTCATGTTTAGTTTGCTGTTTTTACTACGATTTATTGATAAACGTTTGATTTTAGTGTATTGGAGTGCATTTTCTAATGCATTTAATCATTATTTAAATTGAAACATTACTTATATTCTAGTTTTTAGTAGATATTAATTTTATATTTATATTTTAGAAATTCTTCACGTCTATACTGATAGAGCTGATGCGCTTAAAGTTGTCAAAAAATATAAGAAGGCAAGATTTAAAGCTTTGCAGAATCGGCAGGATGCTGTCGCATTCGCTTTACGTGGTGCTGAGCCGACAGTTGATAGAAGTCTTCCATACACTGGTGATGGTTTGATCGGTGTGGAGCCTGTATCTGGGGGTAAGTGAATGATTGAAACAATTATTCCATCAGTATTACAGGCTATGGTAGACCTCAGGCCCCTCAAAAAAATTCCTGCAGCTTAATGCATGCTTTATTTTTCATATTTTTGTACTAATCAAAGCTGTGGTCCACTGACATTCTGTCAGTCAAATATCATCTTTTCGTAAAATAGTCCAGGAGATGTTTAATAATAATAAAATCTATAATGTATAGTTGCATAATTAACTTTGTTGCCAAATATTTATCTTACTGTTTCAAACTCTGACTTATGTGTTCGTTCCTTGAGTATTTCTCGGTCTTGTAGTTCTGAAGAATTTTTTGAATTGGATCCATATGCATATATTCATTTGTGAGAATAATTTTTACAGATGCCAATGCTATTTTGCATTGTATCAAAATATAAAAAAATCTTTTTCTGCAGAATTTTCTCTTTGGTATTTAAATATTTTTTTTAGTATAACATATTTATTAGTTTTTAGAAGTAAATATTTTTTTGTTGCTCAATTGATTGTTTGTACCATCTTGTTTTATGTTTATTTAATAGTAGCGCAAGTAACGAACCAGCTGATTGGTGGAGAAAAGCCTAGCCAATTTAAGGGACCGAAGCCACAGGAGATGGTGCAGTTTAGAAAATCTATTGAAGCCGGTGACCTGGAGTTGGTAAAAAAAACTGTATGGGATAATCCACGATACCTGGTCAGCAGTGGGGATACTCCATCTATTCTTCAGGTATAAAAATATTTAAAAGATAGTCCGTCATGGAATAATACATAAGAATATTTTCTTTTGATTGATTGGTCATATAGTGAATATAAAGAAATCTTTCAGGTAATATGTCATTCATATTTGGAACTTGAATAATGAATTCCAAGTTTTGAGTGGCTGCCTAGCAACCATTCTGCTTAAAAATCTGCTAACCTTCTGTACCATATGTCCCAAAATGTGGTGTAATAATGAAAGTGTGTTATAATGTTATTATTGTTGTAATTTATAGGAAGGGTCTCGATATAATGCATTACATGTAGGAGTAATGACGAAAAATGTTGAGATGTGTGACTTTCTACTTACGACTATAAGCGACCCGCAATTCATACAATTGCTGTTTGGAGATGACAATATTGAGAGTTCAAAAGTAAGTTAATTAAACTGATATTACTCACCGAATGTGGAAATATATTTGAAAAAAAAGATATCAGCAGTTCACAAATCAAATGATGTTTGCGTGAAAATATTTGTCTGAGAAAAGTTGAATTACACTGGTTATAAATCTATCAATGTAATTACAATATAAAGGGATGAGAGGCTATACAATTTATCATTGATTACTGTATATCTGTTTATTAAGTTTTTGTAGGCACATAAAAATACCATATTTTTTTGCAGACTAGAGCAGCTATACTTCTTGACCTCTATTTGAATATGCCAGACAAAGCTATGAACGAGATTCCTCTTCATTTTGCTGTCAAGTTTGGAGCCAAAGAGATTGTTGACTTGCTCGTTTCCTACCCGCAGTGCAATCGGCAGGCCAAGAATAAATTTGGAGAGGTTCCAAATGACGTATGTCAATCAATTTTATGCTTTATCTTATAATTTATTTTTACATATTTCCATAACTATATTGTATTGTTTCCACATTTTTGTTGTAGATAATATGCTGTAGAACTAAAGTAAATGATAGTAAGTTATCATCCGAGATAGCTTCCATGCTCCGTGAGAGGTTTTATGTTCCAGTTCTGCATTGTGAAGATAGTTCTTCGCAACCGACTATTGGTGAACCCTTCTCGCCTGCTAGTCCACCAGTAATTATTTCATTTTTTTTTTATTGATTTTCACAAATGTTTACAAAATTATATAATCAGATAGTTTTGAACTGTCATTATTCTTTATCCGAATCATCTTATCCATTCTAGATAAGGAATGTAAAATGTCATGGTAAATTTGAACACTTACATATGTGAGGAGAAAGCATTCAAAAGGTCACTTGACACAAATTTGAAAAAAATGGGATTTATATCACATTTTATTCTTCATAACGAAATCTATGCAATGTAACCAGACGGCACGTCCGGAATACTTTTTTTTCTAAATATATAAAATGAAACCTAAGGTTCACCCTTTCAAACAAATTGTGTTTTTTCCAGCACTAAAAACCTGTAAATTTTATAAATACCTACCATTTATTAGTGACTTAAAACGAATATCATTGAAAAAAGATGTTGCTATTAGGATCTATTGATAAAACTTTCATTATATTTCTGATAATGCGAAGAATATAGTTTCTGGGTAGAGAAAGAAGTAACTTATGTACAGTTAACACGGATGAAACTAGAAACTCTAACTATATCTTAATATTGGAAATAAATTATAAATTGTTACAAATTTCAATAAACTTCTAAAAGTTAATAACTTATAAGAGCTTAATATTGTTGAAAGTATGTTGTATATAAAGTTGTCATGTTATTTTATATAAACTACATAATCATAAAGATTATTTTTGAACAATAACTAAACATGTTATAAAAAGTTTATTGTCATTTTCTCATCTCCATATTTGTTTTACAAATCACTTTTTGAATGTTTGATCCTCATAAAAAATAATTCAAATTATATATCATACTATAATCCAGTCCTCCGCAACCTTTTTTCTTTCGTGGTACACTTGTCATTTTTTTCCTAAATGTCACGGCACATCACAATAAAAAAAAGAAAGAAGTCATGTTTATGTATTTCTGATATTGAAGGAAATGTGCCACGGCACACTCAGTATTGTCTCGTACAGCGGTTGCGGAGCACTGCTATAATAGATTGATTCTATTGATTGTTTTGATTGTTTTGATTTGGCATACTTATCGAAGTGCTGTTGGACAAAATATTTGGTTCCTGTACGTTTTGGAATTGATTTAGTGTCTAGGATCTATTATAATCATTTATTTTTTGGCATAGTTTGATAGTTGTATTAATTATTCTAGTCTTTCAATAACAACCCGATAAATCCTCGCGTTGAAATAAGAGCATTTGCTGGGCCGATGGATAAAGGCGACGCAGTTACGTTCAGAAAAAAATGGAAAACTCCTCCTCGGTTGGGAAGCCTTAATCCACCCAAGTTAGCTGCAGCAAAATTTAGACTCCAAGATGTTGATAAAGGCCTGGAAAAAGTGGGCAGGTAAATTTATTATATTTTTAAAATCTATTACTTATTATTTTAAATCATGTGTAAAATCATTAATAAAGATAAAATGGATTGAATGAAACCTGAACTATGTTAAAATACATATTAAAATAATGCCATTCTGTACATGATTTGTACAACACAAATTTCGTGATTTTGTTGATTTGTTTAGTATACCAGAAATATCGATTAATTTGTGTTATTAATTTTCAGAGATCTGGCACAAAAGCTTCAGGTAGGATGGAAAGAGTATTGGCCTTTCCTAGATACCTTTACTGATCTTTCGTCTGTCGAAGGGCTCGAACTATTAGAGGAGTATTTGAAAAACAAATACATTTCCCAGTGGAACAACTCCACCAACTCTGTTAATTTTCCTGACAGCTTACTAGCGACTCCTAAAACACCCAAAGATGAAGTGCAGGAACAAATAAGTACCAGTCCTAAAAAAGACATTGATAATGGATTGAGTCCTGTTACCGATCTGTGTATAGCTTTACAATCTTGTAATCTCAGTGATAACGGGATTAGATATAAATCAAATTGTGCCCGATTACGTAAAATTGCAGATTCTAGAAATAGTCAGTTTATCGCTGACGATGAGGCGATCGTTAATTCATTTATAAATCCTGGTCTCAGTCCTTATCTTTGTATCGAAAAGTCTTGTCTGGTGTTTGCCAAGCGTATTGGTTTAGGATTGGCGCATTCTCTGACAACCGAGACAGAAATGGTGACTGAATGTTTGAAATCTGAGGCGAAGCACCTGCAGCAGACCATTGCCAGTTATATGGACGATCCGAGGTTTCATACTGTAGATTTCCCTTTGATTCATTCCAGAGTGGCTCAAGTGATTGCTCAGAGATTTAAAACAGATTTGACTTTCAAAGAAGACCTGGATACAATCAAAGCATCTTTAAAAGATATTACCTCCCGGAATGATAAAGTAGCCGATTTGTATTCTTCCGACGAAGAAGATTTTGTTCCATCTTTTAGGAATCACACAAAAGAAGGAAAAGAATTGAAGAATAAGAAGTCTAAATGTGTTAACACGCAAATGAAATGTTTGGCTGATAGTATCTTGCAATGGTTGTCGAAGGAAGAGATAGATACTCCAATTAAAACTTTAACAACTGAAGAAGACTGCATCGAAGTTTGGTCTTTATTGTACAAGTGCTACTGTCCATGGCAGACTGAGCAATATTTTAAGAACATAAAAAATAATTCGTACAAGAGAAGTCAAATGAAAAATAAATACCGCGGGGATGGATTATCTTCCAGTCCTAAGTCGATGGCAGAGTTTGTATCGAGAAGATTGCGCTTTGATAGTGGTATGTTTCTTTCATTTTTATTCCATCACATTTTAGATTGTTTTTAACTGTCTCCATTCAAAACACAAGCTCCCCAATATTTATGTTATAAAAATTAATAGTTGCCATTATCTTAAATATATCAAAATTAGCCTTAATTTGTTGTTATATTTGCAACTCAATGATTGAGGCAAATTAATATTTGAAGCTACAACTGAATATATGATTTTGAACTTGTAATTTTGTTTCTTTATCGTCTAAACCAGACCAAACTCTTGACCCAAAAGTGCCAAATATAAGTAAGAAAACATTTTAGAATTATTTCGAGATGAAAAACTTTTTTAACTTCTCCCTAAAAAACTGCCAAATAAAAAGAGCTGTAGGTGCATGCGCAAAAATCTGCAGTTTACCGACCACACTGTTTTTTTTTTTAATTATTACATTATTTATTTCATAAAGATTTTTTTGATTATAGTATTCAAAGTCATTATCTATCATATATTTTTTTCCAGATGGTGACTCCAAAGATGTTGGTCCTAGTATATTGGGAACAAGTCCAAAGAGTGACAAGAATCATAATCTGCAATCCAACGGTGATTTACTATCACGTAGTCCAAATACACGCACAAATTTATTCTTCAGTGAAAGGCAAAATTCTAAGTCAGCTGCCCAAAAACTGAATAATAAATGCAAATTAAAGAATCGAGAAAATTTCTCATCTTCTGATGATGAAAGCGAATCGGATTCGGACGATGACAGCAAATTTTTGACTCCTCCAGGCACACTGACTCCTGTTGCTCTGTCAGAAAGTTCTGGTGACTCTAAATATGAAGATGCCGATACTAATTTTGAAGGAACGGATGTTTTCATCCAGGGGTAATTTTCAATCATAATAATCAATCTAATTATTGATAATGTCATGAATATCAAAATTTAATACATTGTTAATTTCTTCCAAGTTTAGTAAGATTTTTGAAAAATTATTTCTCTCTTTACATATTAGTAATTAATAATTCATTTGTTTTCTTTTTCTAGTGAAAACCCAACTAAACTAGATAAAGCGGTTTATGATGCCATCAGTGGTTGTGATATTGAGTTTTCCAAATATCCCTACGTATATCGTTGGAGACATATGACTGGATTATATTCTGATGAAGAGCGGGAAAGGTATGCTTTTTCTCTACCGTTTTCTACATATAGTACTTTATCACATTAGGTTTTATATTATCACAGTTGTATTTTGTTTCATTTCACTACAATAAAAAAATGAACACAAATTTATATCATACATTTAAAGCAATTTGTTTGATTTTACAAATTATATGTGATATGTTTTTGAAAAACCTGTTTAATAAGCACACATTAAAATAAATTGTACTCAAATCGTTTCCAGCTGGCCTAGTGCTCTTCCAGAATTCACAGATGATACGGATTCAACAATAACATGCTCGTTTAATATTGGACACATCTCGAATTTCGGAACCAGCACACCGTCGTCTAAAAATTCCAACCAGAGAAACATCTACGGTATCATCAACAAGGATACCGCCGCTGATCCACCAGCCAGTCCGTCGAACTGGCAAACCACAGGCACCGTGTTTAATCCGATTGCAATGCTAACACCTCGATCCGACTGTTTAAATGTCTTCAACGGTAAAGATAACAATACATCAACTGCCACGCCACCAATGCAGATGTCGAAGTGGATGAGAGTCACGGGACCTAATTCGCCACGGTCTGCCTTCGTCAATAAGAATTTTAGACCGAACGTCAGTTTTGGGTTCTGAGAGTGTGAGAGATTATTGAGAAATTGCATCTATTAATGATTAATAAAAACACACATTAAGTATGACACTGCAGGCAAATATTGAATTTTAAGTTCTAAAAAATGCCTTTAGCTGCCTCCAGGTAACATATTGATTTGAATACCTGATAAGAGGCGCAATAGTCATAATGTGAGTTTTGTTTGCGTATTGTTGTACAACGCTTTATCTGCCGCTTTTACCACATTAAAACTGCCGTTGTATGTAGATTGGTTGTTGAGTGGTGAAAGTACAGGTTTATTTTTCACCTGTATATGGTCATACCGGATAGGGCTGGTATATGATATAAGATTAAATTTGATTCCGAATCGTTTGTGTACACATTGGCCTTATAGAAACCAACAATCAAAGGTGACAGGATATATTAAAACTTGTATTTCTGTTCCTGCTAATTGATTTTGTAAGACATGATTACCGTCACTCTTTTACTGGTTTGTTTCCATCAGGACAATACTATATTGTAAACTGTATGCTTATTTGTGTTTAGTAATGGTATATATTGATGATAGAATCCTAGACTGTAAAAAGTATAGTTGACTCTAGATTTTCTCTGGTAAATATTGAAAATATTTTAGGATCAATTGATTTCTCGGTTTATCTGAATCATATCAAATTTACTTCTTACAATATTCTCATATAATTTCACTACGTATGTAAAATCGAACAGTTTACAATCGCATTCATAGTAAACATTTTATTTGTAAAATATAATTATATTGGGTTGCTTATTATAACTTTTACAACCGTGTTGCAAATTTTAATTCTTAAAAATGTCTGGTCTTAGTTGTGAGACATATCTAATAGTTTTTTTTATAATCAGGAGCTATATAACCTAAAATGCTTCATCATTCATCATCTCTAATTGACTCGACGATGGGCAAAAACATTTTCCAGTTATCCCCACACCAGTAAATCTGGAGTCATCTATATTAATTTATTTCAATGCTATCAAGTTAAAAAGCATTTATTTGTGTATTATTCCAAACAAAATTGTTTCTGTATGTTAATTGTCGTTAATATGTCTGAATTATTTTCCGGTTTTAATTGATGTATCAGACATGGATGAGGCTACAATCTACGTTTAGTGAATAAGGGATAACCACAATCATTAATGATATAACACATCAAAAGAAGGAAAACTATTATACTGTAATTCAATAACAACTCACTAATTTTTCATTTATTTGGGTTTAAGCAAGAATTTTAATTATAAAATTAGTTACCGCTTTATTTTGTTATTCATAATACTATGTTAATTAATGATCTACCTGTGAGATATTTTAGGATGTAATTCATTCTATTTAACCTTACTAGAAAAATCTCACCAGCTTTAAAGATCATAGAAAGTGGCCTGTTGGACGTATTTGGGAATCAAAATAGTTGTAGTTACTATTAATTGATGTTTGACTCATCTTTGAATACTATGTATATGAAAATAAAACGAAAAATATCCATAGGTTGAATGAGTATCGTTGTAATGGATTTCTCGATTCTTATGTACGTTAAATTTATAATAAGGACTTATTGGATCATTGCGGGAATGGTCTTTTTAAAATGAGACAGACTGATATGTTCGAAAAATGTATAAAGAAATAAAATTTATATTTCTACTAAAAGTTGTGAAGTTATATTTTATATAACATAGAGACTAATATAAATATTTCTATAGATACAAATAAAAGCATATTATAAAATTTAAGTTTCTTGGGTTTCTATCTAAAGCATTTAAAATATATTATTGAAATAAATTGCAAGGTTACGTATTTGAATTTTCTACAATGTATTATCTTTGGTTAATAAATATTTGAAATAAGTGATAATAGACAGTGAAAATAAATAATGACGGGCTGAAAAGCGAGTCCGTTGAATGAAAAATGTATGTAATATTTGGAACTTTTTTTATGGCTAGCTATTAATTTTCTCAAAAATATTGATTAGTGAGTACTATCAAACTGTTCATAAACTTGGACCAAATGAAGAGCGAGTTAAAAGCCTTGATATCGACTTTGCTTAATTTAAAAATAACATCGCAATCTTTTTAGAAGGTTAAGCTAGACA
>JAGVSQ010003037.1:0-11439 GCA_022683975.1 Rhyacophila evoluta | reverse complement strand
ATAAAAATAATGGATAATGCTTTTGAGGACGTTGGTTCCAGTTTATTAAAATTTTGTATGTTCATAAACTTGGATCAAATGAAGAGCGAGTTAAAAGCCTTGATATCTACTTTGCTTAATTTAAAAATAACATCGCAATCTTTTTAGAAGGTTAAGCTAGACATTTAACTTTGCGTGGGGTGGCTACTGTTTAGATTTCTGTTTAAAATTTCAGCTAAACAGTAATTATAGCAGCACAAAAGTAATAAATAAAAATAATGGATAATGCTTTTGAGGACGTTGGTTCCAGTTTATTAAAATTTTAAAAATAACTTCAAGTTATTTAAATTTTACCATTGCAAAAACAGAATTCTTCTCTTTCATCAATGTTTGATTAATAAATTTTATATCTTATAATGAAATTAAATATATACTCGTAATAACTTTGAATTCAGCTTTGATCAAATTTGAGTTAATGCTTATTTTACATTTGAAAAGATGTAGATTAAGTTAAATTCAACTACAAAGCAAATAAATCTACTTATCATCGAATTACTTAAATATGTCAACATATTCTTGTTATTTTTAGTGATGTTGGATGAACAACAATTGTGCAAAATAATATTTTCTGCTTTATTTACCTATTACAGCATTTTCCGAATAGCTTTGAAGCATCGCTAGGTTTAAATATTTTTCAGGACGGAAAAGTTAACATTTCTCATCGCTAAAAATATCAATAATATTCTGATAACTAAGTGTATTCAAGTCATTTGAGACAACTTGAAGAAAAAAATTAACATTATAAAATATCCTTCACATCCATTTACAATAATTTTAATGTTTTCGGATCTATGCGTTGAAGTTTTTAGTTGTAATATTTCAGATGATGTCTCATAATAAAAGTAATAATGATTTTTACATTTGATTATATTATGCCAAAAATTTTGAAAATATATGTACGAATATACTAATTTCTGTTATATTACTCCAAAGTAAATTAACTAGTTGCCAAAAATGGTTGTGTACTGCGTAAAAAAATATTTTAATTTTATGATAAATTAAGTTGAAAGAAAGGAAGTTGTAATGAACAATAAAGCTTTTATATTATTTAAAATATTTAACATTGAACCGATGATATAATTTTTACTCTTACATTCGATCCAAAATAACAAACGTGTCATATCAGGATTTTCTTTAAATTTAATTGGTTGTCATCTGCATGCGAATATTAATAATATCACATCAAAAGCAAGTTTGTATATTTTTGAAAATCTAATATAAACAATATTTTCGCTATATATAATACTGTGTTCATAATGAATAAAATTGAGACTGTGAAAAACTTGTAGATTTTCCAGATTGCTGAAGAAGTGATGATTATATTATCGTATTAATCTAAAATTTAAGGATTCTTACTTTTTGGTTTCCACATTTTATTATAGACAGATGGATATGAGATCTTATAAGTTGAAGGACATAGTGAATATTGTATGGAATGGATACAGAAATATTCTTTAAAATTCTTGAAATTTGAGAGAGATAAACTTTACAGAGTATTCATTCGTGCATTGCTATCAATCTTGAATCAACTATATGATATAGTAAAGAAGTTCTAACAAAAACTCTAAATAAAGAAAAACACGATAACTTTTACTATTATTTAGTGTACACAATCTGATACATGCATAAATTGTAAGTGTTTTACATTTTTATAATTATAATAAATACGTAATTTGCATATTTATGGTGTTTTATTAATTGGTTATTTCGTAACAATCTAACATATATTTTGGATCCTTCCTTCTAAAAAAGAAATGTAACAATCTTTGGTAATGTCTTATAGTAATTATTCATCTAATTTATACCATGTTTCGCTTGTGTGCTTATTAGAGATAATGGAAATATAGACATTACAACATTTGTTGTGTGCGGAACTTCTGTCTCATATATGACAGAACACTGTTGAAACATATCACATTTAGTACACCTATGTAAATGAAAATAAAATCGTCACCTAACTAAAGTTGAAAATGATCGGCGAGTGTTTGCTTTATGGGTGAAGTGGAGAGGTTGCCAATCACAGCTTTTGAAGTCAAAAAGTAGAAAAATAAATTAAAACACCCGAAAGAAAGCCTAACTAATAACCAATACTGATAAATAATACTATTTCACTAACTTCACAACTCGGTGATTAAAAATCCTATTTGGTGGGTGCTCTTTGACATTAAAAAGAAGATAAGACAAGTCAGTAATGGATGCAAATACTTATTTTAAAAGATTATCACAATACTAAGTAGTTACAGTTAGTTCCAGAAGCTTTCATTTTCATCAGAGCCCTTGGGAACTGATATAGCAGAATGATTGCTTAGTTCGAAGCTTGACTCCACCATATTTTCTTCAGAGAGAATAGTGTCACTTAAAGCAGACTTGTTCGAATTATTATCCTGTTCAAATTTTTCGTTAGATTCTAACTTTTCTTTTTCTACTGGTTCAACAACAGCAATGATGTCCTGTGAAAGCAGGTTATCCTCGATTTCTTTCGTTGGTAACTTATCTGATGTTATATTACTCTCTTGTATATCACCAGTGGGATGGACGATATCGTCTAAATTTAACTTGGGAGAATCATTCCCTTCTCCAGTATCTTGTTTGTCATCGACCGATACGATTGCTGGTGATTTTGTTCCAACATTTTCATTATTGTCTTCAGGTTCATCATTTATCACAGGCACTTCATTTATTTCGTTGCCGGAATCAACTTCGACCATTCTAACTGCTTTATCACTATCATCCTTGACAGGTGTTAAACTCTCATGAATCGAATCTACTTGTGATAAAGTGTCGTTAGTTATATCAATTTTTATTATTGAACCATTGCTTTCGGCAGGTTTATTTTTTCCATTATCACTATTAATTACTGAAATATTTTCATGATTGCTCGATACTTTTTCATCCACTGAATCAATTTTCAATTCACTATCAGGTTGAGCAATATTTTTAACAACTTCTATTTCACTGCTGGCATACGTATGGTCTAAATTGTCATTCTTTGACAACAGTTCAGTTGAATTATGTAATTCGACAAATATATCAACTTGTGAACTTAACAATTCTTTTGCAGCATCGATATTTGCAGCTTCAGACAATAATTGACTGCCATTCCCCAAATTATTGATGTGTGTAAGCTTTTCATTTGTTACATCATTATTTGTACTTTCACTGTCTTTAATTTTAGACTCCATCAAATTTGATCCTTTTGACATATCACTGTCTCTTCTATCCGTAACTATTAAATTTTCACTAATTGAACCATTAGAATTTTTATTGTTACTGCTGATTTCATCTTCACTTGGTCGAATATCATCAACTGGCTTTTCATTTGGAAATTTTTCATGTTTTAATGTTTTCCGAGATGAACTGATTTTATCTAGTAAGAATGCTTTATAATTAGCTATTCTATCGTTAGCAACGTGAACATTACTTTTCACTGTAGAACTGTTGGTTTCTTTGATATATTTCTCTGATTCTGCATGGGTTCCGTAATTAAGAGAACCATATGAATTATTTTGATAGTTTCCGAATGATAATTTCCTACGTACACTAATATTTTTCATCAACATGGTATTGTTTTTTAAAGGGGTGTGGTTATTTGAAATATTTGAATCCGCTGTAATCTCCAGGGCATTATTTGCTTCTGTTTCTTTTTCAATTTGATTTTTAACACTGTTTTTACCAAGAGAGCTAGAATACTCATCTATTTGAGATCTTCTCGTAGAATTATCCCAGTCAGAAATTTTCAGGGTGTATCTATTAAAACTTGTGGGACTTCTTGCGTTAAAAGTTACAGACGGATTTGCACTTCTTTTTCTGTAATCAATGTTCCTAAGAAGTGAATCAGCAAATGACTTAGGGTTTTTTGTCAAATACTCGCTCATTTTTTGTGAGGTGTTTATATAGTTCTGCAAGACATTATTGTCGATTTTCATAGTTGGTTCATGGACGCGTCTCAGAACATTGTACTGTGGAGATTCATGTTCTCTCATGTTAAACGGCATTTGGTGTATCAACTCTGAGGCGGATGTTTGTTGAGCCGTTAGGCAAATGCTCCCTAAAAAAAGTTTTCCCTCTGATAATATTAATATTATTATTGTATGTTATAAATCAAGATTATTTTAAGTCTTGTGTGCAAGTAAAAAATCATGGTAATTCAAAGCAATAACAAAATATGTCATAACATAAAAAAATGTGAAGTTTCTTTCAAATAAGTGCTGATAATCCCAGGAAAATTTCCCAAGGCATCGATCGTAAATGTAAAAAAAAAACCAAATGTATTCCAAGATTTAGTATATAGATCTTTATAGAGTAAATTTTTCAATATGTTTATTTTAATTGGTTTGTTGTTAACCATTTGCTCAGCCTATTAAGCTGAACCATGGATCCAAATACAATTGTTAAAATGATAAGTTATTATTACATTTTTATATTTTTGAAATATTCAATAATGAAATAAGAGTATAACACTGGAGACATAATTATATTGAAGGTGAAAGAAATTATAATGAATACAAAGTATACGGTTGAACTATGAAATGCAAGAATATGAAGAAACTCAATGGCGATAGAGATTTTTGGTAGGTATCATGTGCTTTAGGAGAAATTATGTAAAAGATAAAATGTAATGAAAATTTAGAAATAATATTTTAGAGTCACTAACCAGTGATTTGATTTATGTGCGAGGTGTTTCTATATTTGTGACTTCTATGCAATACCTCTGATGAAGACGGTAAATGAGGTGTTGGAGGATATAAAGAAGTCTGTTGATGCAAAGAGTAATCGCTTTTATCATGATTTCTTAATTTACTACTCAGAGTTTCTATGAGATTTTCAGATTGTCTCAATTTAAATTCTTGATAAGATCTGTCCATGGCTTCACTCTCGAGTTCTAACCTGAAATTAAGACAGTACCTGGTAAAGAATGGCTGAAAAAGGTTGACTAATAAGATGAATTTTCACAAATGTTGTAAAAATGCTGATAATTAAATTATTTCTATTGAATACTGATTCTTGACGACTTGTTTTTTTATATATATTAGTATTATTTAAAATGTCTTGTATCCACACAGATGCAGTGAATTGTTGTGTGTGGATGATGTTCACTGAAGATTGTTTACATTGTACATCAGAGTATGTTTTCTCTGGGAGAACTATTTTCCCATTTCACAATTTTTTGCATACGTAGCTGAGGCATATTATGATTATACCATACATTTTGAGTTGTTTTTTTGCTTCCTTGACAACATCGTCTGTTGGACTTGTATCATCTTCAGTTTTCTCAAGCATTTCTTTCGATCGCCTATTTGGTCTTGAATACTTTTTTCCACTACTATATCTGAGATACCTGTAAAGTTAATTAAATATATTAAAAAATATACAGATACATAAGCATTTGAATAAAAATAAAACAGAGGAGTGATTATAATAAAAGAACCTTCTTGCATCTTTTGCAGTATTTTCCTCATCTGAAGTGGTTTGCGTTGACAGTTTATCATAATTCCTGGTTCTAGTCGAATTTGAAGATTTACAGCCAAAATTTGAAACATTAGTCCTGCGCTCTAGTATTCTGCAATAAAAAAACATATATGTATTATATATTATACAATTTGTTTCTACAACAGTAAATCGAATAATTATTTTAAAGAAAGAGTTAAAATTTATTTGCAATGATAGATAATAAAACTGAGTGTTTTACCTATCCACAATTGTTTTCCTGGCACTGCTTTTTCTCTTTTCAGATAATTCTTGAGAAGTTTCGCTTTTTTGTGGAGTTGATTCAACTTTCGTTCGATAAGAACTTGGAGCAGAACTTATTCTGAAATCAGAGGAAGAGTAAAGAGAAATCGAACATATCATTATGTGTTTGAATTTACAGATCGGTTAGGAGATAATACAGGGTGAGAGCTAACTGGAAGTATTTATTACCTCAATGCTTTATTGTGTGAACATAGTTCATTTTAACATATATGACTATTAATAAAGATTTCCCCTTGCTAAATTATTGATAGTAAAATTATTTAAGTCAATGGGTGTGATAATATAACCTATTTATAAAATTCATAATATGTAACTGTAAACCTTTTGACTGTTTCCGTTAGTTTTAAAGGTTGATTATATTCGTTTACTTTCGCCAAATCAGTCAGCTGCGAAGATAGAGTTTGGACCTCGGAATGAGCATTGGCGATTTCCTTTTTCATACTGGCATGATTTGAAATCAGTTCTTGAATTTGCAACCGTTGCTGTAATTAAGACAATTACAGAGTCATTATGTTGCATTTAAAAATTAATAATTATCGTAATAAGCACTATGTTGAATGTCTTATTACATGGAAAAATATAACTAAATCAAGAAAAAAAAACTATAAGTTCAGTTTATTACTTGGGATAAGCACTAACCTGTGAGTTGAAAGCTTTTAAATATACATTTTCATTTCGTAGGCTTTTCAGAATATAACTCAATGATTTATTATCACCTATTAAATCACACGGAATATCTAATGTTATATCACTTTTCTTAGAAGGTAGTTTCTCAGATATTTCACCAATTGTACTTTTCCGAGAAGCATTGCTCTTTATTATTCTATGCTTTGGAGAATCTTGATCATGGTTATCATATTCAGCAGGCTGCAATTTATCAGCAGATATTGTATGCTCTGTCATATTATTTTTACATTTTTTTTTATCAGCATCGGTCGCAACGGTAACAACTTTGGGCACAGAAGGTCCATTTATCGAATCTACTGGACTGTTGATTTCATAAACAAGAGTAGGTTTAATGAAATCATTCTCACTTGTGTTGGTTTGAGAATTTTTCACTTTAATGAAAATAGTCTGCACTTCTTTATGAACGCTTTCAACTTTTGCAATATTTTTACTGTCATCAATTGCTGGCGGCATTGTAGAATTCAATAGTTCATCCATTTTTTTTTGTTGAATATCAACAAGTGATTTCAATTTCTCCATTGCCTTTAAGTGATCTTCATTCAAAGTACTATTATCTATAATCACTGTTTGACATGTAACATCTCTTGTGCCTATGGCTGAAGACTCTGTAGATTCATTAAGATTCCTCTTGGAATTTTTTTCAAGTTCTTGGAGTATACTACTAAGCATTTTTTCCTAGAAACAATACACAACTATTGCGGAAATTACAGACATATTGTACAAAATTTTATCTCTCATTCGGACAGTATTAACATTAGATATAAAATACGAAAACTGCTTTTCAAAAGAAATAAGAAATTGGTGTAAAATGTTAAATGTGAGTTTATTTGACGAACGACTAACTTATAAATCCTACAATAATTCTTGATAGAATTTTTAGTCATTGTTATTTTTTCCATTCATTAGTTCATTTAAGAGCTAGTTCAGATACGGTGGAATCGCTTGTTCACGATCACTCGGTTCGAACTGCATGAAAATCAAACGGTTACGGTGCGGATGTGTAGGAGAAAAAGCGAGGAGATCTCATTTTAAAGAAGTAAGTCGGAGAGATAGTGAATGTGTTTGTGGTTGCTCTACAAAAAAAGGAAAAGAAATAGGCGATATTGGATGCATTGTGTATAAAGAGATTGGCTCTCACTCATATGTCCTATTTGCGACTTTAAATGCCAAATTGAGAACTTTAAACCCAAATTTTCCAATATTTTAGAATATGGATAAAATCGTTTTATGAATTTATTGAATTGATATGGGAAGAAATTTCAAGTTCTGCTTCTACCAAGAAACTGCATGCTCTCTAGGCATGGCATAGCAATAAATCCACATGGATTCTGTGTGTATTAACTTTCAGGTGGTAGACCATCCGACTTCGGACCAATCTGAACAAATATAAGACTGGAAATGTGAATAAGATACGTAAGTTAAAAAAAATCTTAACCACTTAATGTCTTCATCAATAAAATAAACTATAATGAACCAAATAAATAAAAAATCCAGCTACTGATATATAATTTTAACTTGATATAATTTTTTTTTAATTTTAACCTGCTCTTTAAATCTATGAGATTGATATTCAACAGTTTGCAATGCCAGCTTCAAGGAGTTTTCCTGATTGTGTATAATACCGGACGTGTTATCACTTCTACTCTGAATAATCTTCCTGTATTCATCTTTTAATAAATTTCTCTCCGCTTCCAATTTCCTTTCAATTTTTCTTTGCATTTCGATCAAATTGATTTTTTCTTCCATTGTCAATCTCTGCTTTTCTAATGCTAATTCTTGCTGCAATTTCTCACGTAAATCATTTTCCATTTTGAAAAACTTCTCTCTTTCTATATCCAATAGTTTGTCCCTCTCTACATCATATTGTTCAATCACATTACGACACTGTTGCCATTCGGATCTCCTAGCGATCTCTAATTCATGGTCAAAAGCGCTCTGCATTCTGTCATGAAGCTATAAAAAAATATAACTTGTTAATTTGTAAATTAGGATAAAAAGGATTTTTAGATAAAGTAAACAAAAATCGAGTTATGATGCTGAGTTATAATGGCTTGGAAGATTATCTATTACAAGTAAAGCGAGCACAGTCCTGTATCATAAGAAAGTGTCTTATTTTAGAAATTTAAGTGGAACACTTAAAAAATATATTCAAACAAAATACTAAAGTCTATTTTTATGCTAAGGTACATTTATATTATATTGATTTTTCTTTAATATGCTGAAATATGCTGGTTTAGTGACGTGATTTTTATAAATATCCGTATTCTCGCTGACTTTTATACTGGTAAATATTATATTATTGTATGAGAGTTGTTATGCAGTGAAATGTGGTAGCACTTTAATGCATCTATAAACTCTCAACTGATGGTTAAGCATTTATTGTCGTTATGTTTGCTAATATAAAACAAATTCGCTTGTAATATAATTATTTTAAATTTAATGTGGTTTTTTTTTACCTGGGATATAATGTGATCAATTTCTCTTACATCTATTTTCGATTCATTTTCATTGTTTAATGTTGACGTAGGAATATGTGTTTTCTTAGAATTAGAAGAATTTTGATTTGATTTACGGTTCGAAGAATCACACTCTGCTTCAGAATTGTTTGAAGTAGCCTTTGACAGACAAGGATTCTTTTTATCTGTTTTTTCTTCTATGGGTTCCTCATTACCAATTATTATTGATGCTGTTTTATCTAAAGTAAAGCAAATTGTTTTAATGCATTTTATAATTGATGAAGGAATGAGAGAGAAAAGTATTATTGACTAAAATCAGTGTTTTTTATTATTTTTACCTGTGACTCCCATGCTCATCTTTCTAAGTGCAGCTGTCAGTAATCGAATCAGCCAAACAAGTAGTGTATCTGTAGTAGAACTGCTTTGATAAGCCAAGTATACCTCTTGGGTTTGATCTAATTCAGTTGGTAGGCCTAGGTAATGAAATCACAACAAATAAAAGTATTCTTCTGTTTACATAGATTAACACCGTGGTTTCACATTTATAATATCATCAGTTGAAAATGCTTTGATATACTAAGGCAGTCTTGATATTTAACTACTTGGTATTATAACTTAACGATAAAAAAACGAGAAACTAGAATTTCTGAGAGAACGTCAAAAATATTTTCAGGGCGCGAGACCTGGAAAAAAAATTCATTAAAAACGGAAAAAAAAATGGGCGACATTATAAAAAGTTGCATCATACTGTGAAAATTTACCACACGGCACTGCTCTAGAATAATTATTAAAATAATGTGAAATGAGTTATACCAACGAAATGTTAAATCAATGAATAATCTTACCAAGAGCTTCAAGGATATCCCAAACATCTCTATCATTAAACTTGATATCACGTTTATTATTTTGTGTGCCATCAACATTGTTCACAAACTTGTGGGTAAATTTTGGCAGAGACGATAACATCGGTACCTCAGAGCTGAATACTGATAATGAATAATCATATCGCTGTAACAAATAATTACTGGCTTAAACTGATAGTAAATTAAAGAAATCCTTTATTAAAATGCGGTACACTAATACTGTATAATTGATGTATATTGTAAGTATGAGAAATGGTTACCTGCTGCAAAAGATATTCCGCGATAAGTAGATTTAATGCTTGATATTTTGGAGAAATATTTTGGTTAAGCCTCTGAATTGAAGAAATTTTATGGCCTAAAAGCGATAGTAAATTTATTATTTTCACATTAAAAAACTATTTTAAAATTAAGATTTTGTAAGTGAAGTTTATAAAATGATACCTAAACCAGTTGTTTTAAGTGCTTCTATCATTTGGTGCCGAAGGTGCGTTCGTAATTCAGACAATACTCCTTTTTCTTCGAAACAAACATAAAGTTTACTTTGAAACTCTTCTCTAGACATTTTGTGAAAATCATCTTTTTGATCATTATTTTCAACCATGTTTTAATTTTTATGACGGATTGGATTATAATTATAAATACAAACTATCTCAATCGAATGTTATAAAATCATCGCCCTTAATGTCCAAACACTTTCAAATTTTGATGACAGTGATTTGTTTATAAAAAATGGCGACCAAAACTTTTCATTAGATGTTCATAGTTGTACGTTTTTCGGAATAATATTTTTTATTGTGAATACTTGAACTAATAAATAGCCGCATAATGTTTATGTTTGAAAATACCTTTTGACTGATTGTAAATTCCATTGAGATCGATTTACATAATTATTATTTTTTTAAAGAAAAAAAGCGTTTTTTAAAAGTGATAAGAGTTTTGTATATAATGTTATAATATTTTGTTTTTTTGATCCTAACTTATATTATATAAAACCATTTATATAATTAAAATTCAATACACAGTGGGATTTTATCAATTTCTCAACATATAACCAATAGTTGAGTAACTATTAATAAACTTACATGCAAGTATTTTTTTTATCTAATCTACAATATTTTTTTATTTATTTAATCGCCTTCATTTTTTATCAGAGAAAACGAAATATTGCTTTATTATCGATATTAAAGCATAAATATATTCTTTAGAAACATTTGAACTACATACTAACATTAAAAAATATTTTCTCTGGTGTGACATATAAAACTACTCTGGTACGTTGTTTATTTGAACTAAACTACTGATTATATTTGATATTGTTTTATTTAATGCAATTTGATAAAAAATATTTTTAATTTAATGACATATGAAACCTATACATATATGTATATAATATTTCAAAAACTCCAGCAATTGTGAAAAGTAAGTTATGAATACTGATTTGTTTTTTGTGTTCACACCTATTATAACACATATTTTTAAACGCACACATTCCTATTTAAAAATGTGGTTTATATTCTCCAATGCCCGATAATTTTCTAAAACCTAAACAAATAATCTCCATTCCATCCAATGAGAGTGCAGCTTTCAATTCGACCGTATGGAATAATAAGGTTTCAACTGAAATTTTGGCTGATTTGAGTTAT
>JAGVSQ010003036.1:0-22760 GCA_022683975.1 Rhyacophila evoluta | reverse complement strand
GAGCACTCCGCCGTTTGCCGAGATATCTCGTCTCTGGCAACCATCGAGTTAAAATGACCGGACATGTTTCTATTATATTAAAATAAAACATGAAGCATCATTCGTCCTGTCCGTCTCCATCTTAATTAATGTTCGGCTTTATAATTTCTCTTCCCTTCAACGATGCAGACCTCTAGCCCGTTTGCATATGACAATGAAACTAACTTAAAGTAAGTTTTCTCCCATTTTTATTTCGTCGCTGTATTCTCACTCTTCATTCGGTTTGTATGATTTGTTAACTGGACGAAAATGACGAATTGAAAATAAATTATTTCCAACGCGTTTGACCGCCATAATATAAATAAAATCTGCGATCGATCGAAGACAGACAGTTTAGCTCTAGTCAGTCTACAAATTAGGGCTTTCAGCGCTGTTCGTGAGTCATTGTATCAGTAACTTATGCAATATTAGTGTCAGTAGCCAGTAGCCTCAGTTTATGAGAAGTATTGTATTATACGCCATATAGGCAATATGTATTTTAACCCTAATCTCAAAAATTACGGCAAGATCATGAGATTGAAACGAACATGAAATTATAAAGTAAGGTAGTTACCGCATTCACTCAAATTATTGTCAACGATGCCAAATAATTTAATCTGAGTTTGTATAAAATATAATGATGGGTCACTGAATTTTTATCACAATAACTTTATTCAACATAAAATATCGGGATACTGGTTATAAATAATATGTTATTATACAACATTTATCACACGGTAAGGCGCTTTATTGCTTAAGTTAATTTGGGTGATTGAAATCGGAAGTGCGGAATTAATCTAACATTATAACGCGCCTTCCGCGGTTTCACATTTGCGCTTCCTGCTAAGCCGATACAAATTATTAACTCGTAATCGCGACAAGACGGTTAGCATGTAAAAGCATTATCATGTCTGATATATTACTATTATCGGTTTGAATTATAAACGCAAGTCACACTAGATAGCAGATTTCCAATATTTTTCGAAACGTAACCTGGCTTTACAGAAACCACGTGACTCGAGAGGTCGATCTATTGTAACAAAGGTGAACATTATTGCTTTAGCATCAATATATACTTTTTATTTTATTGTTTGAAGCGGCGACAATGCAGAAAATCGTTCAAGAGTTAATGCGCTATTTTAATTCTCTTACATTTTTTGATGATTTATTGAATTGCATAAGATGTTTACAACCTTAATAGTATTTTTCAGAACTTCGAATGTGAGATCATCGTCTATACAATAACGACGCATTACGAAATCTATGAAATAAAACTTTCTCTCATTTTTATCTTAAATGATTACAGATAAGCCAAATAAAACTCACTTTCCCTAGGGTGGACCATGTAAATTATCCTTATGGACACCATAATAAACACAATTTGATTCATTAAATGATTATCAGAAAAATACCGGTCACTATTTAAAGTGTTTTTTATTTTATACGTGATATATTTGGGCTAAATATCTGACTTTTCGAACTTTAAGCTACAGCATAATATGCTTATATTTATTATAAAAAGCAATACTAATTTGCATGTTATAATACATTGTCAGATATAAAAAATAGTCATATTTATTATTACATCAATAAAACTATACGGATGTTTGATGTCGCACTTAGTGTATTATTGTTTTTATTACATTTTTTATGATTTCAATATACATATATACATTTAATGTGTTTATATTTTTATTGAAATCAAAGACGAGTATAATTTTTAAAATTAATACACTGGTATACTCTTCTACGAGACAGGGTACCAAATTTCTAAAATATAATACACATCTCAAAAAAGACAAGAATGAATATGTCTTTATCCTTGTTGACAAATACATTGTAGACGAAGACATAACAGAAGGCTATACATTTTGACAATTTATTAAAAGGATAGCTGGAATAAACGTTTTCCATAAAATAGTTCAGTGAAAAGGAGATAAAGGTTGTCCGAAAACATTACTTGAATAAAAGAAACTGGACCCATTATATTGGAGCTCTGATTGCTGGTATTTAAGGTGCCGATATGCCAACGTTTAACTGTATCATATATATTTTTAAATAGTGCGTATATTGTAGATACTTATGTATCAAATTTTGCATTCTTATTTGTCTACGCTTAAATTGAGATTTTAAACGTAGATGGGATGTCGATCATAAAAATATTTGCTAAAAAAAAAACTTTAAAAATACACAGATTGCTAATAATATAGTATATTCACATAATTATTACAGAATATTTCCGAATACATTATTTTACTTAATTTGATATTTCTCGGTTCCGTCACTGACGACGAATGAAAAAATATTTAACAAAATTTAAGCTAATTTTAATATCCAGCGGAACTGAGCAAGTCAAGTTGACTCACGACTCAAATTGACGACCTGTTTACAGCTCTCCTTAATAAGAAGAAGGCGAGGTTTCAGATCAAAGGGGGAGATATACTGTGTCTGTATTATAGGTAGCCGGGTATAGATATATAATGCTTTTTTCAAACGGATATTACCAATCTGAAAGGAAACTATTAATCATAGTATCGAGAAAAGGAAAGGCAAGCGATTCTTCAGTAACGGGCGGGCAGAACTATGACGGGAAGGCTGGGCGTGTTTCTGGATTGACGGCGAATAATTGTTTTTTAAGTTGCCTGCCTGCGTAGATTGCTTTGCGCTGTTCCGGTGGCTTTTGTTATTGACTATTATGTCAAATTCATCGAGAGTATCCGTACATTCAAAGTGAACACAACAATGAACGGTGCTTAATATAGTATGTATTTATGAATATTACTGTTATATTATAATCATCATAATTTAGATGTTTTGTTTTCTTGTGTTCATTTATGTTTCAATACTTTTTCAGTGCAACGAAATCAGCCAAATTATTATGGCTCAACATATGATTATATTTAATTTCATCTGTGATAATTATAAAATCATGCAAATATACTAGATAAAGGAGAGGGTATTATTATGATTTTAATTCTTTTTTATACCTTACAATTTTTTGAATTAAGGTTTTACCGTGTAGTTCACAGGTTAAGGCATATTTTTCGGCCCATCTTTGCAAAAACAGAGATAATATACACATATATTTATATTTGTTTCGCAGTTGTAACACATTCAACTTCTCCTGAATGCCTGAGGTTCCTGTAAAATATCGTTTCCTTTTTCAGTGCAATTTCAAAATCTTTATTTAATTTTGTTTAATAGCTGCAGAATAAATTCTTTTTCCATTACCTAGTCGAATAACTCGATCCTTGCTTCATAATTCACCTGATGGAGGGGGTTCAGAGGGTTCGCGGGAACCCCTTATTAATTTAGGGTAGGGTTGACGAACCTTTTGTTAAATTAATACAAAATAAATTCTCAGATCAAGTCAGTACTTAAATAAAATATACGTATATTATTTAAGATTATATTTCGAAACATAAAATTTTGTCACGTTTTGAAATTCATCACAAAGTACATGTTTAGGGTATATTGTAAAAGCGAGCCTGCCAATTTTTTAGTAATTGCTAAAGAATGATAAAACACCCATCTTTTCTTAGTAACACTGCGAATCAATGGCTCTGAGATTTAGCGAACTCCTTGTTAACGGATTACTAGCTCATCTTTACCAGACTTTCCGGGTAACATTCCTTTGAATGTTCAATATTTTAGAGAAAGTAAGTGTTTACACGACAGTTTTTATTTAATAAATACTCGGTGGCATGACGTTGTGCTACATCATGATTAATGGATGATGGATTCTTATGATGATAATTATGTAGCTGACTTCGATGAAATAACAAAATTGTTGTGTCCGTCGGTTAGAATCTCTTTCATAGTATTTGCACTCACGTTAGCATCAGGTCATTTTAGTATAGTTCGGAAAAGGATGTCAATACTACAAAAGTGTAGAAGTAGACGATGAGGATGGTTTTATCTATCATCCTAGCAATCATATTTAAATTTGGTTTAATAAAATGTATGTGCAACACAATATCGGTGAATATGTACATACATATGTGTATTCAAATTCGTTATTACTCAATTTATATTAGGAAAATATTATCCCAAATATAAACTATTATCGTTTATATTTATTACATAGCTACTTTTTGTATCTCGTTTTGTTTAACTAAAATGCTAAATAATGAAAAATTTTGAAAAACTAACTCCCAAAAAAAATTAGTGATACAGAACAAACAGATCACATTATGTATTCTTTTCGAGTTCCAAATAAACGTTCCGGGCCTTGTCTAAGTTACAAATGAACAGCCCGCCTTTCCCCGCTATTCGTGATTTAAAAGCCTTATGATTTTGTGAATGCTGCGTTTACTTTATGATTTTCGTAATACTAAGTGCTACTAAGTGTACATTTACGTTTTCAAGAAATCGAAATTGTATTATATTATATATAATACTTTATACATTTTATTATTCTTATTCTTATTGAATATTTAAATTTTGAATATTCCAATGATGTTTTGAGTATCAATTTCAATTAACTGAGGTAGAAAATTTATGTTGTAGTCTTATTTGCTCAGTAGAAATCGAATAAATTTTTTTTTACTAGCCCACAAAGAATACTGAGAAACGTTGAGCGATGGTAGAGGGAATTTTCTAATGTATTACAGCTGAAGATATTAATTTAATGTTCAAATGATTGTTTCATATGCAGAGATTAAATTGGCATTTGGAAACTTTATCACTGTCTTATCATAACTACTAAGCAAAGTTATCTCATTGAGACACCACTAGGACAAATAATGCGGATTGTAAACTAACGAAATAACTTGAGAAACGGTTAAAATTATGTTGTGTTACGTAAAGATTAAGTAAAATTTAATTTTATGATATAAAGCAGTTAAACATACGTATTACAATAAATTAAAAGAAAAAATTAAATCGAAAGCTACAATGAATTGAAAGCGACATTACCGCGAAGAAAAAGGGACAGCCGCATTCTTGTTTTTCACCATTTTCATTTGAAATGAAAAAGAAAAACTGAGAAACAAATGGCTCGCGTGTGTGATCTGAATGTGAAATACGTCAGCATTTTACAGGTACACAACTTTCTGGGGTGATATTTCATTCTTACCTAAAAAGCTGAACTCACATTAAAAATGCTTGGAAAACTTACGGTTGACTTACATTTCTTGTAAAAGCTAACGTTAGACATTAAAAAAGAAAACATGGAATTAGAAAAAAATGTTTCATTTAATTTATCGTTTAATTAGTATAATTATAAATCTGTTAAATAAAATAGACATTAACTAATAGGAGTAGAGGAGTATTGAAAAGTACACGTGGTATTACCATTGTTAACCTATTCACTAATAACTATACATAATTAAGATGTCTTTTATTAAATTTTGATTATAACAACATGAGCAGAATAGGTTTATGAAATTTTTTACTCCAATACAGTTAGTTGAATACATTATTATCCGATAATATTTCATCAAATAAGTGTAACATATTAATGATTATAATACTTACAGATTACATTAGAAGCCCTCGTACAGTAGACATCATTAGCATATTATTACGTTTTGGTCATAATGCGATAAAAATGGTCGATACCGCGGCAAATTGAAACGAAACCGTGCATTGCTTTAATTTGTTTACGTTTCGCAGTACATGTGGTCGGACACTTAATGACACTTGAATAATTATTTGTCACCAGAAAAAAATGTATATTTTTAACTGGTGACAAATAATTATTTCGAGACTTCACAGTGAGATATGTTAACGATAAGTTTAGAAATTAGAGTATATCGCGATACATAGTATATTATAATATGATTCCGATAGGCTTAAAAACTAATATGGTATATTATTAAACATTTGAATGACCTTGTCCCAGGCGGGCAAACGTGCAATGACACCCGCGATGTGTGCGTTCGCCGCGGGAAGGACTGCTGTTCCTAAATGGTTTTTCGTGGTTTTGCTTCGAAATTGTCGCCTAGAGTCTGCTGCTGACAGATGTCATCGAGCCAAAATGGTTTTGCTTTATAAATCGACGGCTTGTGCCGATTATCGCTCTTTACAGAATTTCCTTCCCCTCTACTCCCCCGGCAGCCGATATAAATCACGCAGACTGTTTGTCGAACTTTCTCAATCGGGCTTTCATAAAATGTAATGTTATCCTTGTTTTAAGATTCGACATTTACTATTACACAATAGTAAAACTAAAATATAATATTATGCCCTACTTAGAGCAATTATGTTCTGCGAGCTATGTATTTGAATTTGGCGCCCAGTTTGTACATATGGTATATGATAAGTGTGAATTAATACGTTGGAAATAATCGGTAACAACGATTGATTCGTGATTCGGATAAATAAGATTACGATTTATAAAACAGAGACATATGATACAAATAATGTACTTTTTATACTTTGTCGCAGCACATTTTCGACCAAGGTCATAAAATACTAATCATTCTCCGGTCATTTTGCAACCAGTGTTCATTTTATTTTCTCATACGATCTTTCGTTGTGTATAATAGTCTCATCACCTGACTAATCAAAATGTTTATTTAGTTGTTTTTTATATGCATCGATAGTAATTTAAAAATTTGTTCCATTGTTCAATTTAATTTAAATAATTTAAAATTATTTACATATAATAAAAACAAATGCAATTTCACCACGCATGGGGTATTCTTAGGCTACTGAAATATTTTTTATTATCTTGTGTACACAAATCATTTGGTATTAGGTACATTATTATAGTATTAGGAAGTCTTTATTACGTCCCATATTGATTTTAAAAAAAATCTTTTATTTAATATTTATCAATGAAAATAAAATTTCAAGAGTAAATTAAATTCAATTACCATCGTTGGAAACGTTTTAACTCAAGCCCGTATTATTCTCGAGTCCGGAAGCTCGAAACGAATAGTTAATCGCAAAGAAATTTTAGAGAATGTATGCTATCGAGCGCCCGCCCGTATGCCTTAAATCTAATCGATCCACGTCGGCACAAAATAAACAATTACCTAATTCTAGAAGACGGAAACAAAAAAATCCTACAAGATTGCTCCCGCATCCAAGTCTCTGGCAGTGTTGCCAAATCAATTATATTTAATTAATGTTACCAATAAAATATCACGTTCATAAAGTCAAATTAATTTAAGTAAAGGCTATCTTTAAAATTTGTACGATTGATTATTAAGAGACAATGTTGTTAATCAAACGAATCACCATAGTAATACTTTTCTTGACTTGTCAATATGTTATTGCTCTGAATATTATTTTTTACCTAAATTGCTTAAGCGAAATCAATACTTACTTATCAGTGTCACTTTGTAATAACAGGCGATTTTTCGATATATTTTATATGAAAATCGATATCTATGTTACGATAAACAAAATACAAATTTTGATAATATTCAACGTGAACATGGTCAATAGTTTTGATCGAATGGGTCAGCTTGTCCTACCAGTCGTATACCTTGAGACTAAATAATAATCTCGAAGGCTTTGGCATAAAAAGTTTTCTTTGATTCGAGAGTGCCGGCAACACTGCGCCGATGTCTTCATCACATATCGTAACAAAGAACGCCGTTAAGAATGGAAGGCTTTTTTACCTGGAAAAGTTTTTTTCTATCGCAGGCTGTGCGTTAAGTGCACTATCTAGCTAGAGACCCTCAGGATTTTCTGCTTTGTTGGTGAGGAATGGATCATTTGTTACTTGACGTTATAGGGTTTTGAGCGCTTTTCATCATTTGTCGGAGTAAGTTTACAAAGAAATGCAGATATTTCGTCCTAGCTAATCACTTAGAAAACCTGAATTTTAATTCGCAGAAAATTGTGGAGTGATTGTTGACCTTCAGATGACGGCTGTCCAGCTTTTTAGATTACCATACATTATTAGTGTCCTCTCATTTAGCATGTTTTTGTTATTGCAGTCTGCCATCCATATTATGAGAGCTTTTTCCATCTTTTCTATTATTACTGAGCGTTTACGAATATAATATTTTTATGATGGTAACTTCTAGTAGTTTCGAAATCAGAAATGAAAATCGACCTTTAATAGATATTTTTTTTCAAAAACCGTGTTGTACGAGAATATGTCACAGTTCACCAACCGTTTTATATAGAAACCGTGTTGTAAAATTACCGTGTTATACGAGATCCAGGCGTATTCACACTTCAACCGTTAGATATACTCGTAATCGTACATATCTGAATTTCGACGAAATAGATAAAGAAAAACCGGGTATGATACATATGTGACAACTTAACCCGTAAAAATTGATTAATTTCGTCATTAGTCGTCTCATTCGTCTGAAATGATTTGCGAACAAAAACAGAGTGTCTTCATGCGAAAGATTTTCTTTATGTGCTGTAGTTTTTTTAAAATTCTTATTGTAAATACGCCATCAAAATTTAAATATTTATTCATCCGAAAAACGGCGCTGAAAAAGTTCAGTTTGTTGGAAAATTTTCACTTAAAATAATAATAATAAATAATGTCGCGTAACTCAAAGTATGATATAAAATGAATGTGAAAAATACGTCGCATATAAAAATTTGGGCTCGAATTCAAAAAAAAAAAGCAATATAGGCTTTCGGCATCGTATATTTTGAATAAAATATTTTAATTAAATTAAAAAAGTAGCAATTTCATGATCCAAAAATCGTACACGCGGTAAGATATTGCGTCACTCAAAAACATTCGAGGAATTCGGGCTAAATGTAATTAGTGTAGACTGTTACGTAGACCTCTCGACAAAATTGTTCATAATTTTGAAGCGTAACCGGCGCATGTTACAGCAGAGGTAAGTAATCACGCGCCACCGACAACACCACACAACGAACATTTTTTGAAGATGGAAAATCTGTCGGTTTTATAAATTAATGCTTTGTCACAAATAGTATACCTATAGTGTCTGACGTTAGAAGGAAACAGTTTTCTCATTTTCTTTTGCATTTATATTATCCTTCGATCGTGTACAGTAATATTGTATCGCCAACACTGTTAAAAGACATCATGGAAATAAGCAAATGTAAATATCTCCTGCTCATCAAAATGCTTCGACATTTGGGAGTGCTCAGATAAATTGACAGTTAAAAGATAGAATTATGATAATGTAAGTTTCTCAATCGCGTCGTGATTTTTATAAGAAACACGGGTTTTTTAACGATCACGAAAATGTTTTCTTGAGAAAAGGTTTGAGTGTGAACAGCAACGCCTCAGCAACTGGGATCTGCATGTACATTAGCTTTTTTTACATGATTAACGTTAAGGGAATAAGCATATACAACTTACGGTTGAAAAATGAAGAAAGTGAACTAAAATTTGATGGAAAATGAAAAAACGATCGCTAATCGAAACCGCTACCGCTCGAAATACTCCTTTAAATTTGACGAAATTTATTCGATTTAATGGTAAAATGAATAATGTAAATATAAAATCTCATTATGCATGTGCGCCGGATTCGTTTTCATTTCGCCGTTGTATGCTTGACTAATCATGCGCAGATGTTGAACATGTTTCATCGGCGAACACACCTGCGACCGCGTTACGTCGGAACACGCACTTATCCTTACCCAAAAAATGACCGTAAAAGCTCACTTTATGAGGGTGCACGGCTCGGAAAGCATTCGCTGGCGAATAAGAGGGATGCTTTTAGTATATAACAAAAGAACTCTATTTTTCCTTCATATTGGGACGAAAACAAGCCATTTGTATCAACTGTTATAGTTAATGCTACGCTGAAAATTGTTATCCTTTTATTTCGAGTAGAGTATTTGTCTACGTTCATAATATAATACAATATAACATGTTTTCCGCGATAATTTCATGATGGGATTGGCAGTCGGTTAATCGATAATCGGTTATTATGTATCATCTTTATCGAACGAAAGGATCACCGCTCATCTTCGATACTGTCTGGAAGACATCATTTATTTGAATATAATCAATTTAAATTCAAAATAGAAAATAACAGTTTGAACGTATATATTTCGCAGAGTAATCATTGCTTAATTTTTATGCTCTCACATATTATATACCGTTATTCGATTACAGTTTTATTTGAAGTTCATTTAATTAATTTACATTTTGTTATACAACTTTAAGAACGAACATAAAAAAGGTCGGATAGGAAGGTCGATTTTCTTTGAAACACGAATAATGTTGACATACAAGCTTTGCGGCTTAAATATAAACGTGTATTTTCCAAATTTATTATCAAACAAATTCATATCAACTGTCATATACAGATATAAAATAATTACTAATTTAGAATTTTAGTTACCTTCGAGTGAATAAAACGAACGGCTAAATGATAATATCGCACATTTCAGCGATCATAATCATGAAAGCGGAGCAGACAGAGGTCACACCGGCAGGCGCAGGCGGCGTTGCGATACCGCGTCCCTCTAATCCATCCCTTGCACCCCGCTGCCTCTGCGGCCCGTATTTTACGATACGGGCCGGAGCTTATTCTGAACTGGAACAGTTACCGTTTTCCCAGTCAGGGATGTTTTTGCGGAGCGCTTTTTTTGGTTAAAAACGAAATATTAAATATTGACTTGCAATAATAATCCTCGCCTTGTTTGTTTGCACACTTTTTAGCTTAAATACTGCGCTAAACAAAATTTCCCTACATATATTCATCGACGTATTTTTAGATCTAAGTCAGATTCGATTGTAATATAGCTGTAAAGTTATTCAAGATTTTAGTATATTTCATCATTCGTAAAATATATTATAAAAATTATACAAACGTAGAATTATAGATTATAACGATTGATTGATTTTCCACAGTTTGTCACGTAGCGTACAATATAAAATAAAATGAAATATTGTCTACAAAGGGGCGTACAATCTAAAAAGTTATGCGTATGAAAAATCATGAACTTCTTATGCCAGCATAGTCGCGGAAGATTTAATTTAAAAGCGCAAATTGAGCGCAATTTGAGGATTAAAAAAATATTTGTACTGTTACGAGTTCGAGAAAAAGCAAAGCGGTGATTGCTTAGGACTGGAAAACATCTTATCCACCATTTTTGTAGTAAAAATGTGGAACTACTGCGGGAAAGGGAGAACTCGAGTAATATAATAGTACGCTCCATTTTGTGTAACAGGAAAGAAACAGGAAACTAACGTAGACAAAAATTCATATATTCTTTTATATACCATATCATATTATACATGGTTGTTTATTTTTTAGCTAAACTTATATTTGCTATCAGTAGAAAAATAATAAAATATATAATTAACTGACTTTATTTTTAATATAACAAAAAAATATTGTAAGAAATATAAATAAACATTTTAAAAATAAATAAAAGTTTTTTAAAACACTCCATTAAAATTAAACCTTATACACGGTCTGTGCGGTGGTTGATAAACATTGATTTCGAACTCAAAATTATTCAAAATTTGTAGACTTATATATGAATCAAAACCTTTTTGACATCATTATTAATCAGTTTAGATTATTTTAAATAGTTAAAAATATAGAATAATTCGTATTTTGAAATATTATTATGTAATATTTTTTGTTATGCAAACATATACACTGTATATACATACGTCTAGCGATAAATATATACGCACACATATATACGTCGCTAGCTGAGTATTTATTTGTACCACATACCAATTATTCGAATAATTTTGATAAACTGTAGAAGCGAAAGATTCAATATTTTATTATAACACGCTCATTAATACGATTCTGTGCGTTTTAGAAACATTGTTGGGATTTTGTTCAGCAATATATCTTATTAATGAAAATGTTTCATGTCGTTCATAAATGTTTTTGATTTTTGAGAGTATTATTTGGTTCCATGTCCACAAAACGTAAAACACACTTTTTTGATAATGCACAAATTATGAATAAGGGACAAAGAGATACAAATATTTTTTTGGATTAAATTTACTTTGTTTTCGAATGATAATCGCAAACTTACTTGTATTTATTTATTGCAATAACTGAAAATAAGAAAATTTATATTTGAATAATAATATATTATAAAGTATTAAAACCAAGTTGCTAAGAAAAACATACAGTATATTGAACGCATAGTTTAAAATATTGAATTAAGGATATTCGAGAAGACTTCAGACGAGATTACTCTTTTCAATAAGTTGAGACCTTTGTCTGCGTGCAATAGTTGTATAAACTCACCAATGGCTTACCCGTGATCCAATATCAACACACCTTTTCTGCATTCATTTCTTCTTGTAAGAAAATTATAATTGTAGTGAAAGCATTGTGGCTCAATTTCGATGAGTCGGTGAGATGAAATACAACATATTGACTCAACGCCATTTGTCGAAAAGGATATAGAACAATAATTCAAATTATAAAAGGCTACAAAAATTATTAATATTTTTTGTTTTATATTGAGATATAGGTTTGTTCGAATACAATATTATATTTATATTTTTTTAGATAAGGAACGGTTTATTCTTAAAATTTATATGGATATAATCTTACAAAACTACATGTAACGGTCGTTTTACTCACAAAAAAAATCGAAGGGTAAAAATGGTCCATATAATATATTAACATATCGATGGCTTAATCTGCAAACTAGCTAATTCCACACGTAGTCCAAAAAAAAAAATTTATAACATTTTATTCAGCTTTAATTTGTGCATCGCACGAAAATTTACGGAAAAATCATGCAGCACACGAGCAAGATTTAGTTTTTTACTTTCATAAAAATTTATCAACGTTAATAGTCAGTCATATTCTAAAAAAGAGAAAAGAGCGATGTGACCTGCCGACTAGCGATATATTTTAATTAATCAACACACCAGAACGCTTTATATTCTAATTATCGATAAAATATTATAAGTTGAAAAGAGCGGCAAAAGTTTAATAAATAAAAAAAAATAGGAAACATTTGGTAACTTTGAGATTTTTTAAATGTCTAAATAGAAAGTGCCGAGTGTGACGAGATAGAATATCACATAATACTTTGACGAAAATTTCTTAGAGTAATTTAAAATATACGGATCCACAGATTGTCAAGAGCACCCAATAAACACCTTGTTCTTGTTTTATTAAATTGCAACGTTTTGCAGAGGCGTGTGCCTCGTGCAGATAAACGTCGCTGGTAATTACAAAGTCAACGATTAAACGTGCTTATTGGAATTGAGAGATAAGGAAAAACGCTCTCGTATTGAATTCACACCCTTCGTAGGCAAAATAAATTTTCAATTTATTACTTTGGAAAGCAGAAGAAAATCGCATACGTTCAATCAGTACATTTTTACTAAATAGGGAGAATTTCCCAAAATACCCTTATTGAATTCCATTATTTAATTTGGTCAATTTATAAACAGGATTTTCGAAAACGTATTTTTGACAATAATATCGTTTGATAATAATATGGCCGGGACGTTATTTGAAAAAAAAAGATTAATCTTATCAAATACTATTCAGAAAAAATATGTATTTTCTACTTATCTAATTGGAAAAAAGTATATACGTTCATGAATTGTCTTTTGTCATTAAAATATTTAAAGAAAGCAACGAACAACCGATATACTGTTGGTGAGTATGCTCTATGATATAAAAAGAAAGGATTTTATTTTAAATTTGAATCGATAGTCTTGCAGTCGCTAAATAGAGGTTTTCTAACAAGAAATCCGTTTTGCCTTCATACTCGCTGACTTACAATAATTCAAATCAAATCAAATAAATAGCTTAGTTACGACCCCCATTTGACAGAGGTAAGATTACCGGGTCTCTTTTCAACTGACAAATAATATATCCAATAGCCTTGAGTATTTTCGGTAGGACATACACCCGCTTAAAGCTAACAATAAAATGTTTGAATTACATTATATACAGATACATATTACAATAGTATACAGTTGTTGGAAAAATCTAGCCACGCGGTCGTATGGAAAAACTTTTTTTTTTCTCAAGATAGCCTTTCAGGTTGTCGGTTGGACAATATAAATTATTATATATTACAATAACAAAAAACATAAAACATAAAACATGCACATGCCAGGATTTTGTCGAGCGGTCGACTGATGTAGGTTGATGATGATTACAGAAAGCTTCTTATTCACTTAAGTTCCATGTGACTATTTACTGCGGAGAGCGCTGATATTTTATAAAGAATGCAGTCTTGTATATTTAAAATAAATATCCGTTTCGAATGTATAGTGAAAATTCATCGGATATAATTCACTATGATTGATTATTGAGTTATTTGCCTATTGGACTAATGACGAATAATGTGCCAATTATTGCAGGGATTCATGCAATTCTTATGCTTTGGAGATTGAAGATAATGAAAAAGATATACACATAATATATAATCGAAGTGCGTTATAATTGTTAATCACAAAGTTGATAACTAATAACAAAATATTTCAGAAATATAATTCTCTAATACCATTTCTTCTTGTATTAGATATCTTTTTTTGTTGTACCATGTTTACCTCCAAAGTGAAGCATGGATCTAACACAACGTGAAGACAACCACTTCGAAAGTAGAGTATATGGATCTCCGCAATGTGATGACGTCTTTCAGCGAATAATTGTTTGTCAGGCAATTTCTCAACCCAGTCCTGCATTTTTGGATTTTTATAAATCCGAGAGATGTGGGAATCAAACCCGCATTTCCCAGATTACTAAGCGCGCACTCTAACCTTTATGCTAACGGAAAAACGGATGGCATAGTACCATTACTTAAGAATATTCGATATTATCGATATAAATGACATTGTACGATTACGTTAATAATATAGAATGGGAAGATGGGAATTTTTACGTTGGTACACATAGAACTGAACGCTTCAAATTCACAAAATAATGTGAAATGGATAATTTTCGAAATTTCAAAAAGATTTTTCTATATAAATTATGGCCAACAATGACTGTTTTATATCAGACGTGTGTCAGACTTACCTGTTTGTAAAATTCTTGTTCCTCCTTTAGGCTGAAAGCCGACACCTTGGGAATTGCTCAAAGAAGTGAAACTGTAATATGCTAAGAATTGTGATCTTGCAGTTCTCTCTGTTATCCTGAAACAAAATATAAACAATCTTTATAATAAAAGAAAATTATAGGGACGTCCGACATAGATTACATGGCGATTTTTTAAATACTGACACCTGCTAAATTTTAAACAAAAGAAATCGTATCTGAAAGATGCACGTTATCTGCTTCTCAATAGTTTTGCGCATTGTCTTTCACATTAAGTCTACAGCAAAAATTTTTAAATCTATTGAGATTGCAATTGCCATTTTAGAAGTAATTTATTTTTCGTTTGCTTCGGAGGAAAAATGATTATTCAAAATGAGTCTACCTCATATGATCAGTCTGTGATGCAATGCGACTTCTCGTTGAGCGATTTTAAAGTTTAGACTTTAGACGCTTAGACGTCATCTGTAAGAATATTCAAAATGAGAGAACGCCGCCCGCAAACAAGGATTTACCGCTACTTATATTAATTTATAAGAGACTTATGATTTCTATCAGGGAACTGTTGTGAAAAAACTTAAAATTTTATTTATACGTATAATTAAACAAGATTTTTGAAAATTTAATAATGTTTCACTGGAAAATAAGGCAAACAATTAAATTAATATTTCACGGGTATGTATATTTTTTTCAAGGAAGGAAAATTATTTTTAAATTTTATTTAAATAATATTATACTAATAAAATATAATGCACTTTTTTTAAATCAACCAAAAAATTGAATCCGCTCCAATATACATGTGTGTATATATATATATATATCGTATTTCAACGTATAATATAACTTCAAGGTAAACTGAATGATGTTGTGTTTATGCAAAAAGTAAGAGGTCGAGGCTTTTGGCCATTTGCCATTTTGATTTTCACCAAAAAACCGCAATAACAATTCCGCACAGCAAATTTCTTTGTAATTTGTGATTCAACGATAATGTCATAACATGTCAAATGGAAGATGGCATATTTTTCTGAATAAATATTTCAAAAGTTATTAAAAACTCTTTTAATAATTCTTGCGTATGTCTATCGAAAAAGTAAAATAGGCATTGATCCCAGCTTTATTTCTTATCTTTTATATAATAGGAAGTAGAATTGAAATATCTAAATAGCAGTCCTAAATTAACTCTAAAACTCACCTCGAGACTTTTCCTTATTTCAATTTTAATATGTGTAATTTATTTTTGATCCAATTGAATACTTTTTTTTACATTCTGCAATAAATTAATACAATAATACCTCTTCATTCTGTTTTTTTATAACTTTATTTACGTATACCATTATAATAATTTCACCCAAAAAGAGTAATAAATAATCTATTATTATTTTATTAAGGTAATATAAAGACTGTCACTCAATAGCAAACAGATGTAAAATATTGTAATTAATACGATTTGTTATTGGAAAATATTAAACTATAGTGTACTCCCGAAATAAATCATTTATAAGGTTTCAGCTGGACTTAATAATAATATATTTATAATTAAAAAACTTAGAGACAAGACTTTTGAGCTAAGTTGTGTGCCTATTTTTAAGCGTGATTAAACGACTGTTGCTTGACACAATGCTGTCAGTAGCATAATATAATATCAAACGTGAAAACAAATGACTAAATATTTTAAATACACAACCGTACGCGTTTAAAGCTAAAAAAAATCTATAAAATAAGGCAAAAATAATGATATATAATTTCCTTAAAAAATAAGAACTGAATTAATTATCTTTGAAGATGTTTCGCGTATCGTGAGCTTAAAAATCGATAAGAGTATTAAAATCACAAGATTGTGAAGAATAAAATAATTATCATTTCCTTGTCAGTCTCTGTGTTTGAGAGAATGGTTTTAATGGAATATTGAAAATAAAAACGTATTCACTTCTACAAGTTTATCTTTCATAAAAGCTTTTTAGCTTTGATAGTATCGTTTTTTATTCATTCGTGCGTAACACCGGGATGTCGAGTGTTCAATTGTTTTCAACATAAAAAATGAATATCTGAAAGTGATTTTTGTAGCGTAAACATTCATTCAAATATTTTTTTCCAAAATCAGTGGGCTGAAAATATTTCTGAAAATAAAAGACCAAACATTTCACGCAATAACAAATGTACCTACTTGAATTACAAAAATCTTGCTTCTGGAAATTTTTGCGATATTATTAAATAATCGGTACTTTTCTTTGCAGCAATATTGATTACAACCATAAAGCTTGTGTAATTTAAATACTATTTTTGGTGTCTAAAAAATAAATAAATCTTTAAAACTGGGTGATACATGTGATAGTTAAACAATATAATGCATTTTTACACATTGCTTATGATAAAACAATGTATATTATTTTACAATAAAAATATACATTTTATCAATACAAATTGCATGGTTTTGTGCAGCGATCAAAATGGCTAATATTCTAATCTCTGGCGTAGTTTGCAAGACTTCGTTTCGTCTTAAGAGATAACACTTGAAAAAAAATTCTACGATAAGAAACTAGAATAAAATAAATTGATAAGAAATGTATGTGCGGAGCATCACTGTTTCTTTCGAATGCTTTTCACATAGTTCTTTCAGGGATGCTTCCCTGCAGTAAATCTTTGTTGTATAGCAATCTGGATAATGGCACAAAACAAGGGCTGGACCAGGGTGAACTAACGAAATCGACATTCGTGGCACATTAATATCCCTTTACAAATCTAACCCGTGAGAGGTAACGTATATCACATGTCAAATACAGACCGTCTATTCAATCAAGATATGGACGGAACCGGATTAATAAAATTACCGATAAAGAAGAAAGTACGTTATATTGATATGTTGTGTATTATATTATATAACGAAATGAATGGGAATAATGAGATTAAAAAAAAATGACGCTTAAAATTATTGATGTTACGCAAATACAGATACAAATTATATAAATTTTTAAATCATCCCTCTTCATAAAAATACATTAGTAAATGTAATTAGTTTACTGTGACAATTAAAATTGTCATGTCAAAATTTCAAAAAACTATTATTTCAGATTAACTATTAGAAAATTTTAGAAATATACATAATTTTAAGAGGAGCTATGACAATACGTTGATAGATTTATGAAAACATCAAATTGTTAATTCAGTAATTCAAATAAGCAAAAATTGCTACATCAAAGCGATGTTTCAAGTGATTCTAGGGATACTTCCTCGTATGCTTTAAAAATATATATCTTTATAGTGTGATAAAAAAAATATTTTCCCTGTTATAACACTTGTAAAATTGCCTTAATTTCTGTTTCGTATTCGATTAAATATTCATCATTAACACATATATATGGCAAATTTCACTCATGTAGGATTATCAGTCTCTTTACACCAACATTGAAAGTCAAATATTAGCACGCTAATTAACGTTTCCCAGGAAGGCTTTCCATACAAAACAATCCATTATAAGAATGCTTTACTTAAATAATGGTAGACAAACTCTTGCGATTTTCTATCTATCTAATTTTAGTACAGAGGTAGTTACAAAATTGTCAAGAAGTTTGTTATAATACGGAAGGATATGTTAAGTATGCGGAGCTATGAATACATATTCAAAGATTAAAAATACGAATTTAAGTGATTATAATGACAGTTATTGTAATTCTAGTTCTAGATTATGATTATAAATGCATTATAGCCAAGATAAGCCTGAACATAAGATAGCTAAGTATTTAGCACTTCGGAAGGTTTTTCCATCCTCTTGTCTTTAATGACTGAATGTAATAATAATAAAAATCGTCAATTTCAAGATGTAAGTTTCAAAAAGTTATAATTCTCGAGACCAAGCGCTTAAAGTTATGGGAGCTACTAGCTTCGGCAGCGTCAACAACACACGACTGTGTCCCCGGCCAATGAATTCGACTGCTATTCTTCGGACGGTAGTCGCACGCAACGACCCCACGATTCCAAGCCCACTGAACGAAACGATCACATAGAAAATCTAGTCAAATTTACAGTGATAGTCGATTTCTTTATTGTATAAATTTTTTTTTTTATGAAACATGAACCTCTTCTAGAACAGTGATAAAAAGTAATGAAATTGTGGAAGAGTTTATTTTTTAATTGAATATAGTAAAATTTTGAGGTGGGAATATAAGCGGCAACTTATGTAAACGTTATTACACGCACGGTTGATCTAAAGTGAATAGTAAGCCAAAACAGCTTTCGAACCAATAATACCGAATGCCCTCGAGTTAACCCGTTAAGTGCCACCCCACTCCTGGCTCGAGAAAATGTCCCGGCGTCGTATTATCACGTCGTGGTAAATTAACGTTACGCTAACGCCTCGGTCGCGATCGTTAAGTCAACCGAGAATAGATCGTAGGCGAAAATCGCGTTAAGAGGCTCGCCCAAATCCATCGCCATGGTTTCAACTTTTTTCTGATATTTTACTCTTTCTATTTACCGAATTTTTTTTAAATGCAGCAAGTATGCTGCATACATACCCAATTATTATACGTGCAAAACATATGCGCAAAAATTCAAATAACTGTCCTGGAAGTACGAGGAGCAGTTGTAAATTTGATAAAACAGGAATAAATCACACATACTTTTTTTCAACTTTTTGTTCGAGGATTACATGCTAGTTCCAGCAATTTTTCATCCCGTCTAAAACACAGTTTTTTTCAAACTACTCAAAGTATTTTTTTTCGCACCGAAACATTTTTTTTATATTTGAGAACAGGAAGAAGTTGCACGAATCCAAGTCTAGAGTATGGTAGACGAGAAACTTTGCCATAGCATTTGGAAATGGCTATTTACCCAATTATTTTTGTAGTGAAACAACATTAGATATAACATACGACAGCTGACTGTAAAAGTCTTTTTTAGTGTTAGTGTATTTTAAAATATATATTGTAATTTTACAGATTTTAGGGTATTCATCGAAAACTTTTTCAGTTATCATATTGTATGTCAGTTAAATTCTTAGTTTTTTTTTGTGAATTACTAGATCATAAATATCTCGCTTAATTTCTATTGGAATATTGTCATAGCTACTCAGCTAGGTGCTGAAATTGGATAAACGACTTCACAATACTCAATTGTTTTATTAAATATTTTGTTAAGAAATAGCCAATCACAACATTAAAGCGGGCTAACATACGTTATGATTAAGCGTATATTGATATAAATATCAGTTGTCATCCTTTGCCTGACCTAATACCATTATATGAATGCATAAAAAATCATTTTGAATAGTTATTTACATCATTTGTCGACCAATACGCTTTTCTAGAAAAAAAACATGACCGAAGGTGATATTTTTTTTGATAATTTTGTATTTTATAAACAATTGTTTAAGAGTAATTTTTTATACTACACTACTTATTGATAAAGGAAGTATCTATTTTTTTTTACACTTCATTTGTGGCAAGAAAATAATTTTCAAGAAATTTCGTAAATATTCAACAACTTTTAATGAAGACCAGAAGAACATGTTTCAATATCCAGAGAATAATAACTAATAACAAAATTATTGATTTAACGTTATTATAAGGTGCTAGAAACAGCTGACACGATCATTTTCATCAATTTCTATCTATATTAATAATTCAATGGTACTAATAATAAACCCTTTTGTTTTCTAGTCTATACTTTCATAAATTTTATATTTATGGGAAATCGATTTATAACCCTTTATTTTTTCTTAAATCTAATAATCTAAAAACAAAGATAATGTAGATTAACTCATGAAATCTTACCATTTTAAAATAGATTCACGTAAAAACGTGTCTCTTGTGAGTATGAATATAGTTCCGACTCGAGTACGGACCCATGTCTATTGGTACATACATCAGCGACAGATGGAGATGCGACACACTGAGATAATGTCATTTTCAGGAAAGGATTTCTTACGGACGTCGACACGAAAAGATATTAAAATTGTTTAGTTCATATATACATATAACTATTTATTAAAATGTAAATTATATTTTAAGATTCATGTTTAACAAATTTTAAGTATTTTTTTTTTGTTTAAATGTGTATGATATTTTATAATAGGTACACAAATAATCTGGGCCAAATTTATCTACGCTATTTATTCATTTTTCTCGACAGAAATAAATATCCTTTGATATTTTATTAATTTGTCAAACGGTTAGAGTACGCCGTCACTAATATAATACAATATAAATTAATGAAACAATTCAATATGTATGCGAGGTACTGGTAAGCGGAAAGCGGTACGTTTGATATGATAGCAATATGAAAATGCAAATGACACGAAATTCGCAACTGTTTTGCGCGTAAATTTAATTTCCTTCGTCAAGTGTACGAGGCTTTCAGCAGTCCGCCTTCATCTCGGTAACAAAGCGCGCGGCCGAGTGCCTGCGACCTGAAAAGGAGCGACGCCTCCGGCCCCTCTGAGACCTTCCGTCCTCCCGCGTTATACCGTTGTCGATCTCGATTGTGACCGACATCAATTAAATACAAACTTAAGGTATCTTCTTGGCTAAACGGTGCAGTACTCCTTCGCGGGGGGTCACGGACGGCGATGCTTCCGCTTAAGGAGTGATCGAATGCCTGCCATTGAACGATCGGAGAGATCGATTACACCTATAATTAATGCAATTATTCGCAATAAGCGAACATGAAACAAATTGATTGTGAAAATAAACCGACTCAAAACTCACAAAGTCAATTAAATTTTTAGTCTCATTTTCGTCGATTCGCGGCTCAAGGCGGCCAGGTAGTTCAAAATGCGAATGTAAATACGACTTGTATGTATCTTATGCTGCACATTGTTGCGCTACAATAATAATATGTATCCACGATTTTTTCGCGGAGAGTATTTATTGAAAAATTTATAAACGAACTTTTAAGTTAGCAGAGGTTGCGGCATTGAATTCAGTATCAGCAAAAGTAAAGTGGGTTAACAAGTAAACGGTGGAGATATTCATAAAGATATTCAACCGACTAATTATTATGTTTGACCTTCTTTAGAAATGCCCGTCTGAGAAAATCTGTTTATCTAGTTTCGATTACTTTTTGGCATATAATAAGCGAGATGATGGACAATTTATTTTGAATATTTTAAGGGGATATATTTTACACAGATTTATTGTTCAGTGAAATTCCCTTTCGCAATAACATCTGTCTAAGAGAACTATGTATCTGTTCAAATATAGTTATTAGGGATGATTATTTATTTTAAATGGCTTGAAAATGATTTTCTTATCTCACGTATGCCGTATGAACAGTTGTAAACATTATCAACACCCATCTAAAGCGGTCATATAACGAATAGAAGACGATCCGATGACTACCAACAGTGTTCTTGCTTGGGGGTTAATTAACTAAAACGATAATTATTAATGTAAACATTCTGCGTAAATATTCATTCAATTTTCACATGGTGTTTCGGGTGAAATATTTATGTGTTAAATTATCTGTGCTTACGTTTTCACATTTCGGAAATCCATATACCCTTATTTCGAAGTGAATATATTCACAGTGTGTAGATCTATATGCTCCACTTTAGTAGCGAACATGGTATATATGTAAAAAATATTTACACGAAGGCTGTTTTAAACTCTACGTTAAGACTCGCTAACATTTTTTGCTAATTTATCGAGTCGATCAGGCATAACATAATATATCAGATATCGCCTGTTTTAAGATCATTATTTTACAGTATTCAAAAATTTTCATGTAGTTTCTAAAGAAATACTCAAAATATCTGGATCAAATCACATACAGATGGTTACTCGTGTGGCGTACATAATTCATTCCATTCGGCCAGTGCCGATAAATCATTTGACAGCTAGTGATGTAAACAAA
>JAGVSQ010003035.1:0-13722 GCA_022683975.1 Rhyacophila evoluta | reverse complement strand
AAGATAATGATAATTTAAACAGTTTCTTTTAATTTTAAATAAGAAATATATATATTTAAACTTACTTATATCGAATGATAAAATAATTATTACTGACAACTAAAAAAATACGATTCTGTTAAGCTGGAAGTAACTATTTTTAATGAAAAAATACGTAAAAAAGAAGACAATGGAAATGGAAATAAATTTAATTTCTGTACATAAATTTTACTACTAATTATGCCCTAGATAAAAATATTTCAATTCATTAGAAAGATTTATACATAGAGAAAGCTTTTTATTTACCAGATAGAAAATTTTCAGGCGAGGTTTCATATTTTAATATATATTTTAGTTGGTAATTGATTGTATTTATAACAAATACCATGATAATTCTTGCGAGCTTTTATAATTAAAATATTTTGTTTGATTGCTCAAGCTTTGAGTTAAAATAATTTTCACTAATTAATTTAATGTATGAACTGTCATAATATAAGTAGTCGGATTGCAAAACTTTAAGGCTATAAGGTTTAATAACAAATTGCAACCTCAAAAGTTTACTACAACGTAAATGAGTTCAAAACCGAAACGTAAATCAACAACGTAGTATCACGTTATTCAATGGTAACACACCGTAGCTTTCTGCGAAAATGAAAACTCCACTACCAATGCATAGTATATTATGTATTTTAAATTTGTAAGAATGTCTGGTCGATATCACACCTTTATTTAGAAGTTCTGTCTGCTTAATGCTGGTAAGTCAGTGGTATAGATAGATGGAGAAAATTTCGGGGTATTTGAAAATAGCTTTGCTAACGGTCGGTAAGGCAGTTCTCGACTAACCCATCTACGTTGTTAGATAATTTTGTGACGTAACACCATTCTGCAGTATTTTTGCCCGGCGCGCGTGTTCATTCTGTAATCCTCTTCAAAATATTTAATTTTCCTCTCGATATCGGTCGCGAAAGTACGTTTTTTATTTACAAGTGTCGATTTAATATTTGTTTTGTGGATATGAAATAATTTATATTCGTGTTAGACGCTTACGATAGAGGGATGCAATTTTTCGCGGTTAACTCAATTTTAAAAAGTTTCGAGTGAATTATAAAAGTGTGTTTGCGATGTTTGACATGTTAAAAAAAGTGAACGAGAGGTTAGTATCACTCATAAAATAGTGGTTTTTTAAATTTCATCAAAATAGTCTTTGTTTATACAACTTAAAAAATATATTTCAAACAACGCACTTCGGACTAATAAAACAACATGATAAATAATTTAAGCTCAATTTATTCAATTGAAACTTTATTTCCATAATATAATTCAAAAATATTTGTTTTTTTTATAACTGAATCAAAAGTCTACAATAAAAATAAGTATTTTGTTTATTATCATGAAGCGTCTAAGCTCGATAGGAGTTATTTTGTTACTATTGTGTTAAATTTAAATCAAATTAGATTAAAAAAATAAATAAAAGCCCAGAATTTATTATTGAAATACTTAGTTTAAATTCGTTATAATTTAAAGGTAAAAAAAGATATATAAAACCTGAGAGATGCTATTATTCGCTGTAGGAGTATTGAATTTGGTCGGATATTATTTATAAAATACTGGGTATAAAAACTCGCAACAAAATAAATGTTTTGAAAATCAAACAATTTTAATATGAATATTCTGCTGTTTAAATTGTAACTATGGATAGTACGAATTTAATCTATTCGTTTTGTATAGTCAGATGATCGATTTTTTATATTTTTATTTTTAAAATATTACTATTAAATGAAAAGTCTATTAATTTATGTGAAACATTACATTAATGTTCATTGAATCTTGGTATTCAGTATTTAATTTTTATTTAAACGTTGAAAAATGAATATATATTCATATAAAACAAAGATAAAATTGAAAATAAAATGAAATCGAACAAAATAAGTTTTCTTTCCGGTGAAAATATCAAATAGGAAAAATACAAATGTATATAAAACTCGCCAGTAGATTGTTAAATTTAAATAATATATCAATTTCAAAATAATTTTCTCATGCGAGCTAACAACATTTTGGATCAAAATAAAAAATAATCCTGTAAAATAATTCTTGGTAAAAAGGTATTGAAATATAAATTTCATTTGAATTCAATTGAAATTTAAAAATAAAGTTCATCTGTGTAGCAGATTAGTTATTGAATAATTAAATATCAGAAAAGAAATAATTTTCAATATAGAAATATACATATATGAAGAATCAATAAAAGACGTATATATAATAAAAATATATCTAAGGTTATATGCCCCATTTAAATATAAATGTATGTTGAAAACTAACATTATTAATTATTTACGGTTGAAAATACGAGATAACTCCGTTTATGGTATGCTTTAAGCCTTATTAGTAAATAGCTGAATATATTAAATTACAACGATTTACAGTCCGCTCATTAGAGAGATCCTGCAAAAACTTTTTGACCATTCCGTTGAAAGCAACAAGAAATGGGTAAACCTTTACACGTACCGCAAAGATGTGAAAACTGTTTTGGCTTATCTCTTTTAAAAAAAAAGCACAAAAGCTCTGACGAATTTAATTTTGAATAAAATGATATTTATTTTAATTCACTTAGAAAATAAAATAAGCACAGTTTTTGTATACATGGATATATTTTTTCTATACTGTGTTTTATTTATATTATAAACCATAACTATATCCAAAATAAGACACTATTATAAATTAAACATTAACTAGCTTCAAAAGGTTCTTTGTTTCGATAATTAATACAATAATTTGGCATTTGAATATTTGGCATTGAGGCAAATTAATGTTATTCATCACATGTATTAACACAATACGTGTACAAAAGCTACTTATCTTCCTTCTATAGTTCATAATATTCCGTACGTAACTCCAATTTAAATTTAATACTATTAAAATGATATTATTAATCTCCAAATTGATGGCATAAAATGGCATGTAATATTTAATTAAAATATGTTTATATTTATGCTATCTTTTAAGTTAAACTCGGTTAAGGCTAGCACTAGAAAAAAATCGTTAGTTTGCAATTAAACTAATTAGATTTATATGACCAATACAAGTTCTTTGCATGTCAACTTAAATACATATATATGTTATAAGTAAATAACTAACGTGTACTTAAAATGAGTTTTGACACCGAGACTGATTGATCTGTAAAATATTTTATCTGACTGAAAATATGTTTAGACATTTAGTTTTGTATTCTATAAAAAGTTTTAGTTTTTTTTCAAAGCTCTTGAGTCGTAACGATTTTAAAGTAGGCTTTCTTAATGTCTACTTGGCGTCACTTAACATTTATTGCATTATCATTTTATTGCATTTTCATTGCATAGCAACAACGCATATCTTAAATAAACTTATTCTGAGATATCGGGATTTTCAAGTCTTCGTAAGTTCTAGCACAATTAAATTGGAATAACGTAAATATTTAACGAAATAGAATTCATGATCCATATTAATCCACGTGATCGTGGTAGGCTGATACAGAGCTAAATGTTCTAACATTTCAAAATAAATTTGTTAAATATATTATATTGTTGCTCAGGGCGACGGTACATTGAATTAGATTAAAAAACAGGCTTCTAATAAAGATTATACAAACGAATTCGTATTTCGTCTTATAAAGTAACTAACAATAAGTTCTGCGAAAAATAACTGAATAAATAATAGTATTATTTCAAGTAATCTTACAAGGAATGTTTCTCTCAACGGTTCGTGTTACTGAGTGAAACATGTTCATTGGGAAGACTAAAAGACCTTACGGATTATTTGTCCGTTAAAAAGTATATTCATTCTATGGATAATCGAGTTATTTTAATGAGAAACCTCATTATTCTTTGTCCTATTTCTAATGTATTTATTATATTAGGTGCCTAAATTCATTTTACTTTAGTACGTATATTAAAGAAAAAGGAAAACTCAAAGACGTTAAATTGAGTTACAACAACTAAGTATAATTTATTTTTGAAAACAAAGAAATAAGTCAAATTTTGACTGTTTTCTTTTATACAAATGTATCTGATGAAAAATATTTCTATGCTGACTCATCTCTCTGTTGCATGTTAAAAATATGCTATTTTATACAATGATATCATTTATATTCTAATGTTTCCTTACTCGTACTCTTTTTCGTGAATACGACTTTCGCAGATTATTTCGTATCGGCACGTCAAAAATAATATATCTTGATAATACATTTCATAAAATCAACATATTTTATCAATTGTTATTTTAGATAATCTAGAAGAACAATTTTGAATATTGAAAATACAACTTTTTATTTACAAAGTTATTTTTACGTTAATAATTAAAACTATTTTTTTCACTTAAAAGCTTTATTATCTTAATTGATAAATAATTAAATAAAAATAGAAATTTTGAGTAAAGATATTTAATATTGGTTGTAAATTTAAGTAAATTTACAACCTATAAATTAAGCTTTAAATTTAAAATTAAGTAAAAGTAAAGTTATTCGAATGAATATCGAAGGCATTAAAAGAAATGAAAAATATTTTAATACAACGTAGTTTCATATTACATTATATAAACTTTTTTTTCAAACGTAAAATATTCAATTTAAAGCGATATTCAAAATAAGAGCTTTTATTTCATCTACTGTATTTTTGAAAGAAAATTCTGACGTATAAATATTAATAGAGTATGATATTATATATTGTTTTTCTTATACTTTATAGAAACGATTTCATGAAATATATTTTTAATAAGTAGCTGTATAAGTTTGTCTATGTTTATATATATTTCTGGTATCTACAATACATTAAGCTAAGTTATAAGTGACTTGTATTTGATGACAGTAATAATATCTATTTTAACTAAACAATATACCAACTTCATAGTATAAAATTTATGCAGCTACAAAAAACGTGTATTTGGAAAACAAAGCCGTGTAGATTAGATAAATTTATTTATCATTAAACAAATTAAACGTTTTTAATATAAAATCACTGTATTAAAGTGAATTATAAACGTTTATTCAATTATGTAGTGTTATATATAGCGCTAAAAATGTCTATGATATATTATATTGATACACTAAATTGATAAGTATTCGATATTATTTATTTAGTGGTGTGATTTAACCATGCTATGTTATGACACTATGCTGTTTCTGTAAGATACTACGCTAGATTCTTTGTATAATAAATTTTTATACCAATGAAAATTTTAATGGTGCTAAAGAAATAAAATTTTATTATACGTGATAGTAAAATCCGAAATCATTCGTGTTATTTTCTGTAAAAACCAACGATGTTTACTTAGATTATTTCCTAATTATTGACTAAATAAATATCAGATGTCCTTGGGAGGATATTCTTTTTTACTCGTAAATATATTATGAATCACGACTAGTACGGACTTAAGGCATAACAGAATGAGGGAACTTTGACAATAGTCGTAAAAATGGAATAAAAATGTCTTGCGCCGTATCATAGATAAAAGAAACTTGTTCAGTACCGGATGATTTTATCTATAACTTATTCATAGAATAACTATTTACCAACCACAAAAGATGAATCAAAAAGAATTTCTCATTTTTATGATCAGAAAAGAAAACGTAAATAAATAATTTTGGTTAAACCTCTTTTGTACAAAACAACAGGAGAAAACTGTATTAATGAGAAATAAAATTATTTTAAATAATTACTTTATTTTTATTAAATAATATTTGTAAAATAGGTTATATTTTTTTTCACAGCGTCTGCTCGAAGAGTGGAGCTTTTAGGCCTTCATTGTGCGAAATGACTTTTACGAAAACGGAATATATGAATCTACAAAATTTGAAGATATGCTTTCGCTGATTATTTTTTACGAGAATAGGTTTTCTGTCAATTTTATATACAATAAAGCTTTTAATTTTTTCTGTTTCTTCTTCCTTATCGTTATTCTAAATAACATCTGCTTCCAAAGCGCGATTGATAACTTCTTGGTTACCAAAGAGACTAATTTACCTATAATATTTTAATTCAGAAGTTTATAAGCTAATTATACAATATTTTATAATTTTATAGAGTAAAAATCATGTTCACAAGAAAAAAAATAATCTGAAGTGTAATAAAAATTCATCATGTCAATTAATGAAACTCAACTTCAAGTTGTAAAGCATGTTTATATAAAACATATAGTTATTTAGTTAAAATTTTTCGTCTTTTTGGAGATGTAACAATTTATTTAAGAAAACTTTTAGATTGATTACATACTTTTAAGGTCTCTGATCGACATGTATTTTGAAAGTTTTCCACAATATGTTCGGTATTTCATCCCATTTGCGTACACTGTCGCATGAATAGTTTAGAGTAATATCCCACTCATGGTTATCTCAATTTGGTCAAACTTTTATTTTAAAGCTCTTCCTTTTGACATATTTTAAATATTCGTCAACAAAAACATGTTTGTTGAATATTTGCTAAGGTCCAAATTTAGCATGTTGACAAAATTCTTAATCCCTCGGAAAACAAAAATATGTTTATTATTGAATAAAATATTTTGTCTAAATGAAGACTCAAATGTATTTTAAATTATCGTTTTGTTTTTAAAGTTTATTACTTCAGTATTGCATCAGCAAATACGACGACTCCCCGGTAGCTGAGAGGTTAGTGTGCGCACCTTACATCCGAGGAATGCGAGCCTGATCCCAATATTTGTTAGATTTTTAAATTCTGAATGTCTATTCGGTTGTAAAATTATCTATTATAACAACAAATTTTCATGAAAAATACTAATAGCTTGAAGATACTAATAAAATGCTAACATGGATTGGAAATAGTAAGTCACGTAAACGGTTGTGTTTTTTAATCAAAAATCAAGAATTATTAAACGGTAGTATTCGATATATTTAAAACGTTTATGACAAGAATGAATGAGCCGCCAGAAATCTTGCATTCATTGCATAACCTTAATATATACTTATATATTTGTAAGTAATAGAATACCCTTATCTTTAGGGGTTGTTTTCACGAAATTCCCTTTTGTTGGAATGAACAGTTATAATGGTTGTTGTCATAGTTGAAATTAGCTATTATTTTGATCAAGCTTAAAAGTTACAGCATGTGTTCCTAAGGCTAAATTGTGTCACTGTGAAACGTAATGTTATCGTAATTAGCGTTTCACTTAAGATTCATGACAATGCCTCCATAATTAAGTATACTTTGCTGAAATAACATTATATCGGTACAAGAGAAAGCTGTCACAGAGAACTTTCAATCAAGCGTTAGAAAGCTCGCTTGTCAGCATTTTACAGTAAATGTCATAGCTATATATTGATGGCTTACGTATCTTTTAATTTAAAAAACAGCTATTTCGACAACAGTCACATATTGTTTATAACTTATAAATAACTTGTATTCTTACTCGGCTTTCCCAGGAATAGATTCAATTCATTGCTTATTCAAATAACTCTTATTTATTCCGTTTTTTAAATTCATTTCAATGCTTGACTGCAAACAATATTTTAAGTTTCTTGTTGTTTATCGATGACGATTTTAAAAGTTAAAATAATATAGTTGACCTAAAAATGACATGTGAAAATTTCATATCGCTACTGTTTAATGTTTGTAAGGAGTCTCTATAGCAAAAAGATATATTTTTTTATAATATCACTTATTTATAACAATGTATAATAATATAACTTAGAACCGATGATGTTTAATCTGAGTTTATACCATATATAAGCATATTTAAAATTTGTTCATTTATAAATAAATCCACGATTGTGTAGAATAGTTTTGAGTCAGATAGTAACCTGTTAAACAAACTACATTCAAAATTTAAAAAATCAACATATATTTTTTTATATATATCCAATATATAATATTATGATGAATAATAGAACCATATATGCCATTGAATATGGAATATAAACATAGGCTCCTTATAGTATTTGACTAATTCAACTCAACGAGTCTGTCAAAGACAAGACTGTTTTAAAATGTCTTTATTAGTTTTTTAGACAATGCATGGTTAACACAAATATTAACCACTAATTCTGGTAGAAAATGTCAGACTAAATATAAATTTAATATGAGGAGTTCAGCATTGTAGTTTTATTATATTTTATCAAGTTGTATATGGAGTTGCAATATAGTTTGATAGTAGAACTGAATTATAGAAAGAGCTTCAAAATAGCTGTATTAAAAATTAATTTAGGTGTAATTAATTAGTGTCATGTATTTTTCAAAAGATTTCACCGCTTAGTATTAGCCTACTATAGATGAAATATGTTGATTAATAATCGTTGTATCGGGAGTTTACAGTAAATGAGATAAAGTCGTGTATTTTTTTATATATGTAAAATTACGTTATAACAGAAAATAGTAGTGTCAATTTAAACCAATATTTAATACTTAACGAAATAAAAGTGATAATATCAAAATTATCATGAAATTCACAGTTGAGCCCCTTATACGCAAAGTGAACCTCCCAAAAGCTCTCTTAATCTCCCTGAAATATCACAATAAAAATTAAACTTTTGAAATTATTCGGACATCTAATAATTTAACGGTATTATAATACTGTAAAACTAAGTACAATAAATTGAAAAATTTAATAGCCCTAAGTAAAAAGCATAATTATTAAACTTTAATATTGTTGAAAGATATGAAATTTATCTTCAATTCTCAAAGAGTTAACCGAGTTTCATCTATACTTCAACTTGTTTATGACCCCAGGGAGATTTTGCTCAAGTGATAATAGTTTGAATCCAAAAAGTTTTATACTTAAGGGAAATACAAAAAAAAAAAAATCTATCCACTTTCGCGTATCGGAAAATTTGATCGATATACAATATGATTGTTATCGATACGAAGTAATATTTTGATATTTGAAAGTCTATTGAAACGATGTTTTTTTGGTAAAAATGGTAACACGAGTATGAAAATAGAATTTTAAAGTATATGAAATAAAAATATTTATTCAACAGGATAACATAAAAACGCTTTTTTGTAATCTACTACGTACACATTAACGAATACACACTAGTGTATAATCATTAATACAAAGTGAGCTCATGAATGAGCTAAAAAAGAAAATGTTTTATAAATTATTTAGAAAAAAATCATTTGTGTGGATAATAGAAAAAAAAACGTTAAATTGATATCATGCACACAGTTTAAACACATAAAATTGAAATATATCAAAAAACCAGAACCAAGTAATCAAATTATAACTCATACAAAATATTTAAAAATTAAAACAATTATTTGAATAAAAATTTATATTATTCCTGTGGTTAATTGGTAAATACGCAAACTTGAAAGCTAGAAATCAAAGGCTACAAATTTGAATCTCGCAGTTTATAATGATTTTTGAATGTCAAATATGGAGGTTTTGATCTGTAATGAGTTGATTGGTTGATATGCTTTGGTCATTTACTGTTTTTTTTTTGTGAGAGAACATTTTTCTAAAAATCAAGTCTATAGTTAAAAAATGCGACAAAAGAATAAATATTTGGTCTCAATTGTGTGACAATAAAGTTTTTTCACTTCTAAAATCGTTTAATTAGTTTGCATTTATTATACCAGAGATTAAGAATCAAAATATTAAAAGTCCTTAGAAAAACTGCCTTCAATTTTTTGCCTATTGAAAATTACCATAATTTATCATTTCAAATTCTGCTTAGTCACTTTTGAGTGAGGATTATTTTTTCAAAGGAACTGAATCTACAATTTTTCTTTCCTTATAAATTCAAACTCTCCAGCTTTTTTGGAAACTTTTTCGAATAAAGAACTCTCGACCGCAACGAAGCCTTTTCAGATGTCCCATTGATTTTTAAAGTTCCGTTAAATCCAATTTTTAATGGATCTTCAAGGTCCTCGCGTTATGAATTTAGATTTATCCTTTCACGTATGCTTTTACCTAAGAAAAATACGACAGGAACATTGAAAACCTTTTAATAAAAATCAAACTAAATTTTCTCAATCATTATGTTATTATATTTGTCGATTTGTTAAAGTTTTTGATTTATAGAGTAGCATTCAGTCATTTTTCAATGTATTATTATCATTGACACATTTTTTTAACATTCTGAAACTATTATGTCAGAAAAAAACAGAATAAAATAATACAATCACCATAGAAAATTAAACACAAAGAATAGTTCAATTTTAAAGCAGTTCAAACATGAGTAAGACGGATTTCATTCAGAAGCTTTAATTAATGGAATACAAAATATCCATCTAAATAAACTTATTTTTGTCTTTTTGTAGCTAAAAGGTAAGCATGCGTGCCTTGCGTTCGGGGAATAGGGGTTTAATTACCATGTCTGTCAGATAAAAAAAAATCGCAAACGCAAGACTGGCTGCCTATTGGGTTGAGCAATTGTCTGAAAATCAATTATCGTGCAAATTAATCTATTTTTATTCTTCTAACTTCATCTTATTCAGGTAGGAGACATCAATTTTTTTTAAGCGTTGGAAGTTTTTTTTTCGAATTGGTATTTCTTCCGGGATGTGTTTTTTGCACTTTGTTATAAAGAAAAACTGATTAATAAAACTTCAAAGATATTATAGTTATTAGGTACACACAAACTCACATCAGTCACAAGGAAAAGGTTTTATATACTATTACATACATTATGTATTCTAATTTTTAAAATACAGATGCTTTAAAAATGCAGTAAAATGACTTTTTTATTTTTGTTATTTTACTAATAAATCTAAGAGTATCTTAAATATGAAAGTAGTTTCAAATACCACATTGAATGTAGAAAGGAAAAACGTATAATTTTTATTCAATTATCACAATGTGTACAACATAACATACATTTTATCAAGGGGATGTAAACTGAAATGCCAAATTAGTGTCTAAATTTACCTTTTAAGTTTGAAAAAAAATAGCCAGTAAAATTTTCGACCAGGAAAAGGGGCTTCCATATCATCAGAATCATTGTTTTTTTCTTAAATATCTCATTAAATTAATATAATGTTGAGTAAATAAAACATCAGTACTAGTTTATATGCACTTTAGAGCTGTGTCTATTAAATTTTTTGATTTTGACTCAAAATCATTCAATAAACGTTTTTTTTGTCACCTGTAAAAAAAATTTTGTGTGGGTTACATTATTTTGTTTTTTGGCAGTTAATATTTATCAAAAGGTTTATAGATATAAATGAAAAAAAATATATATATAAAGTAAAAAAAATATTAATATTTTGCAGTGTTACAAAAACCATAATTTTCAATATTAAACAATTTCTTATGAAAAAAAAATACTGATTTATCTAATACATTTCAACGTATCAAAAATTTGAATCAATTATCGAGCCAGATAGTAAAAACTAACTATTATCTGCATAAAACAGGTCTAGTCAAAAGCATATTTTTTATTACAAATGAAGTGAGAGTCCAATGTAAAAAATATTTAAAATGGGTCTGTAAATCTGGATATTACTTGACAAATAAATCTGATATCTAAAATACGGCAAAATTTATCTGTACTAACAGCGTGCTGACATCTAGAAAGATGTGAAAAGATTTTCCAGTATTAAAACTTCTTACAGGCATCTAATGGTATTTTCTACCGAAGAAACGAGTAAGGTTAAACTAGAAAAAAATATGTTCTTAAAATATACAAAACTAGTATGGACGTACGTAAGTTTTTTTTGTGAGAAATCCTTTCATTACAAGCTATAAGTCAGATTAATGTAGCTAAACTTTTTTCACTACTAAATGAGGATAGGCAAGGTTGGCTTAGAGAACAAACAGTTAACACTTTTTGCAGCCCTAGTAAAGTTAAAAAGTAAGTTGTCTTTTGAGAGTAATCTGACTTTCTAAGGGCGGAAATTAAGCTCCTCAACCTACGCTTCAAAGCGCGTGACTTGTCCCCTTGTGTCCGGGCTGTAATCCCAGACATAAACAATACCTACTTAACTTGAAAAATAGCTGATATATTCATGAGATTTCACATCATTTTAAATTTGCCAACAGCGAATTTGTCGATCCCCGAATTTAGTGTCTGATTTAACAAATTTGTATTAAGCTGTATTTTAAATTCGTCAATAAATCTTATGATTTTTTTCAGTATCTAAAGTCAAAGTTAATTAAAAAATTAAAGCATAAAAATAACCAATATTTATTTGATAGCATAGACCTTCATGGTCTAAAGATATAATTTATAATAATAATTAACGTGAGATTGATAATACATCATCCATAACTTTTCAGCTTGTTCATGATCGAAAGTTCACATTTTGATAATTTTCCTTTAAATACTGAATATAAAAATATTTCAATTTTTATTTACTCGGTAGGACTTTGTTTTAATAAATAAAATTCCATTAATTTGACTCTTACCGCTATTTTTAGTACAATAGTAAAATTATATTTTTATTTTATTGTTATTTTCTATTTCACAATCAAAAGTCAGTTAAAGATTAAAAAAGATGCTTGGTGGAAAACGTGAGAAATGACCCACAACTCTAAAGCCAATTAGATTAAAAGTTTATAATACTGAAAATAAAGAAAAATCAAAATTCTTTTATGAATGCTTCAATAACGGCTTATTATAACAGGTATCTACGATTTATTGTTCGTTCTTAAAAATGGTTATCGAAAAAGTTGCATTGATTTATTATTCGTTAGAGAATAAATTGTTATTTGAATGTAATAAAAAGCTTTTAAAATGAGCACAGAAAATGGGAACGTGGCAAAACTTTATCATATTTGTCACAACTGATAAAACTCGTAACTGCAAGTAGTCACCGGTAAAAACTTGAATACCGTCCAACTGAAATATATTCTTTTCCATCAAGTTATTATGTATGAGCGTTATTGAGAATTTATTATCATATAATAAAATGAGCCCCAAAAGTTTGAAGATGAATCTAAAATCACTCGTTGAAGATTTGTTATTGAGAATACAGTTCAACACTGCAGCGTGAACATAATAATTTGATACAATAAAATAACCGTAAATGAGTTATAAACTCTCAATAATATTCAATTCTTCAGCTGACATGATGTTTTTGAAAATCTTAGAATTTTATTGATAAATCGACCATATAAAAGACTACTTATGGTTATTTTTGATAACAAATTTTATTAAATATACTACTTTTCATATTCACTAAGTGAAAATTTGAAATAAAACCTCACACAAAGATGCAAGTTATGTTTTCAAATAGTAAATAATACATATTTACTATTAATTTTAGGCAATACTCCTTTTGTTATGGTATTATTATGATAAAAGGGCCCATCAGTCAATTTCAAAATTGTTCATGAGAGCAAAAATAAGATTTCAATATAGTCCAGCAAATAAAACTTTTCAGTGAAATACATAATATTCAAGTTTTATAAAGCTTATGTAAGTGTTGTTGTTTAGTTTGAGAAAAAATATTTATATCCAGTTTTACTGTGATATTTGGAAGTATATTATTTATCAAATGGGCTTTTGCGCCACCAAAATATTTTAAAAAATTATTCTTTTTGTCTTATTTCAAATAATAATAAAAACACTCTGCATTGTTTAATGTCTTAATAATAACGTAATAAGAAAATATTGTTTGATTTAATAGTAAAATATTTGTTTGTATATTATGAATTTAGTAGTCTATACAATCTCCTTGTCTCCTTGGTTAGCGTAGATGGTAGCCTGCGCGCCTAGCAATCCGGGGAATGCGGGTTCGATTCCCCATCTGGTTGGATCTTATGAATCTGAAAATGCAGGACTGGATGCCCATTGGGTTGAGTAATTGTCTGACAAAC
>JAGVSQ010003034.1:0-22764 GCA_022683975.1 Rhyacophila evoluta | reverse complement strand
AGTTATCAATAAGACCACGCATAAGTCGAAAAAAATGCGTCACCAAATACATATTTCTCCTCAGTTTTAATAAGCTACAATAAGAAAGCATGCCCAAAATGAAAGCAGTTGGATAAAGCCGTATAAAGAGTATTTTAGCTAAATATCTAATGTTCCTTAGGTCCAAACTTAATAATATTAAATACAGTAAAATAATCTTGATTTGATTTTTAATTTTCCATTGATAATTAACTAAATATTAATATAATCATAATTTGAATTGATATTGAATTCAAAATATATTTAAAAATTCTATTAAATATACCAAGTAATCACTCCTTTTAAATTAACTTTTCAAACACCTCTTTGCATTTGTTTGCATTTTTAAATCAACGAATTGATAAATTTCTGGGGTAAAAAGGAAACATTAGACTGTATCGAGCGGAAACACCCCCTTTTTAATCACCATTTAGGAAGTGTTATTTTGTGTTTTTAACGCTAGAATTTTTCTTCTACCCTCATTTCGACATCTATTAAGTTGTCAGCTTTCCAACCCTCAATACTTATAACCCCTACTAACTTATATGAGGCAAACTCGACGCGCTGGACTTCACACAAACGTGAAATATTGTCACCGATGCTATTTCACTGTAATTTCGGTAAAATAGTAATGGCGTCACTTACTTTCTATATACTTACTCAATCAATAAACTTACGCTCTATTCAATTAGTCGACGTTTATTGGCTTTTGAATAAGATCTGAAAAAATGTAATTGATCAGTGTTATATTTATACGCTAATAGTATGAAAAGAGTATAGGTAACCATTTCTTTTGAATAAACGATTCATATACATATGTAAATATTTCAAACATATTGACTCCAAGATTCTAGCATATAAATCCACACTGTGTGAAAATGAGCGCTGAACTAAAAATGGAGTATATAGATCTCCCGCAATGTGAAGACATATATTGACAGATTAACCCATTGGGCATCCAATCCTGAATCTTTGTTTTTTTTAATCGAATAGCTGTAGAAATAGAACTCGTAGTATCTGACTCTAAAACGTGTGCTCTCGGTCACCGTGAATACTGGCAGATATTTCAATATAATAGTCCATTCAAATTAACAATTAATTAAAGTGTGTATTACCAAAGTGAACTTATTCCACAATGCAAACATTTGAAGGAGAATATTATATAAAAATAAATACAAGCTATTGATGATGCTTAAAATAATAATAATCTTTATGAACACGGTCACTAAAAATTTTAATAAAAATGTAACTTACATTTTTTTATCATAATACATTGGATTATAAAATAATATGTATATCCCACCCAACGATATTGTATTCGAACTTATATTCATATACTTAGTAGCTTACTATTATTAAAGTAATTGTCTTGTTCGTTAATATTGACCATCAGATAGGTACAGATTCCTTTTATAAGTGATGGATGTGTTACTACAAAGTTGCTGACGTCAACAGACTTATTAGCTTTATTTTCTAATGTTACGATAAATCGGCCTACACAGAGCTTCTCAAATTTTATACAAAAACATCTTTTTTAAATATATTTTTTATAATTTTATCATTTTATTGAAGGTGGTGGCAAATTTAAAATGTTAGTTAATTTTGAAATACTTGTGCTATATATCGTGTGGAAAACATTATGCAAGTATAAGTAACCTCATAAAAAAAACTCAAATAATACTTACTGTAAACTGTTCAAGCTCCCTCTATCTGATTCATGTCTTTATCAAACCATTGTAACCTAACAACAGTGTTTGTATTGAGAAACGCTGACATATTACAATATCGTCCGGTGATCGTTCGTCGTCTATCGCCGCATAGCCGTCCGTTGTTCGTTCGAAAAAAATCTTTAAATTTTCAGTTTTCTTTTGATTAAGAAGTTTTATTACATGACTTGCATTTTATAACATGATGTCAGTCGAAATACTATTGTTAACTTTTTTCATAAATTGGATTTGCTGTGTAATACGACACTATAAATATGGGGTACTTATTGGTCAAATTTGACTTTTAAATTATGAGGGATATATTATTAAATTTAAATTACAAAAGTTGAGTAACTTGTAATTTTATGGTTAATTTTTTTAACTATCGAGTAGTATAATTTCACTAATTAAATACTTAATATTTAAATTAAATACATTAATTAGGTTATGTAAAATCTACCCCGGATAGCTGTAAAATATGTCAGGATTCTTATATGTTTAAGTCACATGTGGCTTATTACTGGTTTATATCATATATTTGTCTGAAATATTATATTATATTTGTGTTAAACTTTTACCATATAACAATAAAATTTTACAGTTTATTTCATTCTAAAAATAACTTTGCCAGTACAGATATTTCGAAGAAAAATATACCGAAAAATAAACAAAAACGAACTTCGACATGATAAAGTAAATAATACATTACCAATGGAGGGAAATTTGTTGTTCGTCTCTTTATCGATCTATAAATTATTGCATTTTAAGCTTTTTCACGATATTGGAGAGATTTTACAAAATTAAAAAAAGCGAATACTTCATAACTCCTCTATTTCTGAAAATATCTTACAAAATAAAAAAAAAATTTAGTATCGTACATCTTGCAACTACAATTTTTAATCATAAAAGACTCACTCAGCGTGACTGATTAAAGCCTCGGGATATTAAATTTTAAAGCCTTCTATTTAAGTTTCTTTTGATTTATACTGAGCTTCACTACTATTTTTTTCAGATTACTGAAAATATGAAGGAAACACTATTTTTTAACTTTTAGAATTTTATTTAGTTTACTAATATAATCCACAAATACCAAATTCAAAACAAACGTCATTATTTGTCAGGTTTTATAAATTTTTTTAGTGAAATCAAGAATTTATAGCTCAAAAATCTTGTGTTAAGGGTGGACTGAAATAATAAAGTTTTAGAATACATAGTAATAGAACGCCACTTTACAAGGAAAATTGACACGACAGATACAAAATTATCATTTTTTTAAATAAAAAATACCTAATTACATTAACTACCATCAATCATTAGAAGATATATTAAAAGAATACAAATTTTTGACGCTTTTCGACCATTTTTCATCATTGAATATAGCTTAATTATATACCAAATATTGAACATAAACCATGAACGTATGAACATTAGCAACAATTGATAATAAATAATAAACAATAAATATGAACACCGAATCTTTAATTATGCATATCAAATTAGTATGGTGTTCCATTTTTTTAATTATTATTTCTATAAAATTTAATGCATTGAAACCTACAACTCTGAACTGAAAACTTACTATGTGTAGTATATGTGATTAAACATTTTAAATGCTTCCGTTAAAATATGGTAGTTTTTTTTATTTAATTTGTACGGTTTTCATACTTCTTATTTATTATTATTGTTGATATTATCATTTCCACACAAATGTGTACGTCATTATTATTTTGCTTGGAATCATGTTATATTTGATGATGAGATAATCATACAACATGAAATTATTTACGCACAATTTGTAAATTGAGATTTTATAATGTATCCTGACGAGTATTTTTATAAGTAAATTTAATCAAGAATTAAAATCGCCGATATAAATATTTCGTTATCTATTTGAAAATAAAATTGTAACGAGTGTTTAAAATACCTTTAAAATGATTTTTTTTGATTAAACAAAATAAGAACAACATGTTTAACTATAAAGTTTAAATACAACTTAATAGCTGTCATCACAATATGTATTTGAAACTATATCAATATCTTGGATGGTCATATATATATAGTAACCAGCAGGAAATCGGGTGGGTACCTACCTAATCCAACATGTTAAATAAATCCAACATTTTACATAATTAATATTTTCGACTGATGGTGCTTGATGGAAATTGATTTAAAATTCTGAATTAAATAATTCAGAATCCAACATTTTACGTATGACTTATCCGTTTGAAATTGTACCCGTAGCTACACGCTCAATACCAACCGTCATGTGCCGGTCATTTGTCAGGTGTAAGTTGTATATCACACACTTACATATTTCTACCACTTCAGAGTATATTTGACTTATTCGTTCATTCTTTTCCTAAAACGTCGCAAGGAAAGTGCAGCGCTTACTTATTTATTATATAATAGTGAATGTGTTTTATTCTATACGCGTACGAAGCATCTAACACTGGAATTTTATGAATATGTGCTTGATATTTCTAACAGATTTTTGGCCAAAAATTTTAAATTCGAGTTAAAAATATTTATTTACAGCTCAATCGATTATATACCTATCAATTTGACCTTTTATTTATGTAATTATTTACAATTTATTGCGTATCAACTAAATACTAACATACTATTGAATATATATTAAAAAACGAACTATATATGATATTATAAATTAACAGTAATTTTTTTTATTATGTTCACATAGATTTATCGTTGCCCTTTCATGATCAAGTGTATGCAGATAAAATACTTTAGTATCATAAATTGCAACTTAAAATCCCGCATCTGTAAAAGCGTTTTTAAACACTAAACACTGGATGACTAAATTCCCAATCTATCAAGCAATTGGCTGACGATCGATTTTTATTAAATAGCTGTAAAGATAAATTTTAACAGTATCGAGATTCATATAACATGCGTTAAGAATGGAATTGGTTAAAAATACAACTTAACGCTGTAAGGAAATATCAAAACTATGTAGAATAATAATAATCTAATGTAAAAATACTGTCATAATAATGTCTGCTGTAAATTTCGTCATCGACAATGCTGAAACTGTACACTGTAGAAAAGTTTATTATTATTGTATTGATAATTTCAAAATAATCACTAATCAACATATTATTAAGATGTCAATATTATATACATTTTCAATTTTTTAATTAAAGTTCAAATCAAAATTTACGATTACAAAATTACAAAAGCATTTAAATTTTAAATGAAAACTTTATTAAAATGATTCTAGCAGTAACTTTACAACAGATATCTTAAGTAATATGGGCTATGAAATTTGAAATTTAAAAAGTCTGAAATTAAAAGATAATTCAGTCAAGAGTATTTAAAAAAATTTAAGAGTATCACAACGATTTGTAATAATATTATCGTAAATATTATAGTATGAATAATGTAATGTGGGTCGAATTCTGAATTTATACCTGGAGTATTTTCCATGTTTTAGCCCACTCACAGCCCACTTGTGTACTTAGATATTTGAGATCATTTTTTGTGATAGAATGAATAGTTGACAAGTTCGCTTTTGGTTGAACTGAAGCTTCTGGTTGAAGTGATTTGTGAAGCTCTAAACTTTCAACCGTTGATTCTGCAGCACTTTACGAAATCCGTTTCATTTAAGTACAAAAAAATCAAATACCTTGCAAACACTCACCCGGAAAACGAAAATGGCCGAAAACACTGGAAGTTTTGAACACACTCGTAAAATGTAAAAGCATCCGTACGTTACACCAAAGTTTGTACCACTTGCAAAGGGTCTATATCCATTCTGGGTATTTCGCAGTACAAGGTAAATGTGCTTTGTTTGGAGACACCTGATGTGAATAACGATTTAAGTGAAATCATAGCTGGTCTCACTGAGGAGCAATTTATTACTCTGCCGCATACATACCTACGAACTTTGTTTCAATATTCGAGGAATACATGTAGCTTATCTCGTGTTGTGTGGAAAACTACTTTTAATACAGAAAAACAAACATTATTCTCAATTATATAGCTGTCGAGTTTCGAATATGCGTCATTTTATTTATGGCTTGCTGAAAAACAAAAAATTTTAAAGCACAAAAAAATACTAACGAACATTTATTTAGTTAAGTTGTTAAACATATTTGAAATCCAGATTTTATTCACCTCATAATTTTTCTTACTGAATGCTTATTTATTTCTTTAAATTAAGTTTTGATCATTAGTTAGTTCATACAATATTGCGAAGACTCTCATCGTGTTTTTCAAATATTTTTTTTAATATTCTGTATGATTTTAATCAAATCTATTAAAATACCGATTTAATCATCTAAATATTTGCTTATATTTATCAAACAGCCTTTAGACAAGTAAATTATACGTACGTTTCATACAAAATTATAATATTATGTAAGAACCTATACAGCATAATTGTATGCTCAGCGCTTCTTTTCGACGAAGTGCTTTAATACTCTAATTGTTGAAAGATCTCCTGAATTTGCGAGTAATTTTATACACGAAGCTGAAAATCTATTAAAATAATGAGTTTAGACCGTATTTAATTTTCACAATAACATTTTATTACAACAAACTGAACCTAAAAGATATTTTCTTTATAATTATATTTAAAATATTACCAGATATAAAAGAAAAAATGGAAGTAATTTAGAAAAAATGGCCCTTTTAAATATTAAATACTTGTTTACAATAGTAAAAAAAAGAGACAAGTAAAATTTTAAGTTTACCAAGTAGTGCAAATATTTTCTTCATTTTGAAGTTGTCACCTTCACACTAATGAGATACATTAGCTTCAATTTCGGAGCAAATATGCAAATAGACAAAATATAAGATGACCCATTAAAAAGCACACCTTATTAAAGGCTTATAAAAAGAAGAAACAATGCAAAACCAGTATGAAGTTAGGTTCGGTTGGTCCTCTTCTTCGTGAAATCTTCATTTCCATCGATGATAATATGGTTATAACCTTTACCATGAATACCGATCTATAAGCATCATGATATTGGGTATGATTGGTTTTATTGTCGTCTAAAAAACAAAAAAACATGTCATCAATAAATGTGTATCGCTTTTTTGTTTTTTTAAATGCGTCAAAATGTGTGGTATTTTGTTCGAAATCTATTTATAATGGTACGACACACAGTGCCAAAATTAAATTGTATAAACTCTAGATACTAATAAATTGGGCTTATATAATAATACTATACTTCTAACAAATAAATCGATAGCAATAAGCTTTTGTCAATGTATGTATTATTTGAAAATAAAAATGTGCTTTGATTCATCGAATAGCACGTGTGATTGTCGACGGTAAGTGAGTTAATAATAGTTGTGGAACAAAAAGCTACCATTTGTCGATTGAATTAGAGTTATATAACTCGCAAAAGGTGCAGTTTGACCTGAAATAATACACTCATGTCCATTTGAGTAATCGCCGTGTTTATACAGAAGTAGGTTACCATTTTATTAGAAATTTAAAATTAAATGATTAAAAATTACTTCATATCTACTAAAAAATTATCACAAAATATTGTAATATCAGCGTATTATGTTTAAAAAATGAGATTTTTATTATTTTACGGTAAATTAAGTGTTTAATCTCTTTATATTCTAGTACAGTGATTTCTAAAATGGTTTTTTCGAACCCCAGGGTCTTTGTGACCGCTGAGAGGGTCTATGGCAAATTCAAATTAATTTAGTGGTACGTTTACAACGTGGGGGGTCGCGAATGGCTTAAATTTGCAATGAATACACAATATCCTAGCTAAATAATAATAAAACAACAAGAAATCATAATTTTGGGAAAGTCTTAAATTGTTATACGCGCAAACTAAAAAACGACAAATCATATTTATTTTTTTCATAATCTTTCATAATTTTTCATATATCATTCATATATATCTGGAGCCGTGGCGCAAAACAGTTTGGGTATTACTGTTCGTGATAATATAAACTTTTCAGCTGGTTTAATAATAAGCAATATCGATATAATAATACTAAGCAATGACTGTATTTTTCATGAAAATAAGATGGTTTTTTTATGTTGACAATTTTTTTCATATAACAAGGTTATCTTATAGATAAAACATTCCATTATAGGTAAAAAAATCTAGTAAGAATTTTGTTTCAAGCATTTAATATCATAAATAGTTTTCTTTGTGGTAAAAATATCGTATAAACAAGATTATACTTCAACTTCCACATAATAATAAACTTAAATGTTTGTATGTTATGTATATTGTATTGGTGAGATATAATATAAAGTCGTGTGTGCTTTTAAACGTGTTTTATTTGCTAGCTGGAAAAGCTTCGAGAGTGGAGGAGAATTTAGAGCAAAAAGCGCCAACGAACGGGCAGTCAGTATAGAGTGCCATTAGCAGCCGTTGTCAAAAGAATCGTTCAAAGAGCTTCTCAATCAGCATAAAAGCTCAATGTATTCATTTCTTTTAAGTGCATGAAAAACATTTTAATTTGAATATTTCTAGATGTTTTTTAACTCCATATTATTTATTCCGCTGACTCGCAAGTGATGTTTTAATTCAATATAAAAACATTTTTTTTTACGAAAGTGAAAGCAAAAGTGCTAAAATTTGCACACAAGTGTTAAATATTATCAATATTCAGAGACGCAAAAAAGTTTTAATATTGTAACAGCAAGTTTTTGAACCAACATTATAACTAAGTAAATGTAACACTGATATAATTTACAAAGTAAAAATAACTATGACTAATGCATTGAAGAGAGAATGACAAATATCAAATTACCTATCAGTATTTTAGTGAACTGTAGATGACAAATGAATCAAATAAATTAGAAAATATTGTGAAAAAAACTCTATCAAAAATACGACTGGTAACGAAAAGTGACTTAGATTTTAACTATTTTTAAAGGGTTGATTTTTTTTGCCTGAAAAAGAGAACAAAACTGTTAATTTATTTTTAACGCCATTATTTAGTCTTACTGATTGCGAGGTTGTGAGGCTTCCTAATATAGCTCAGCACCGTTCGGCTTTCCATTAACCTATGATTGTTGACAAAAGCTATTCTCCGAGAGTGATCGTTGTAATTCGAAGCAATAAATCATCAATTATGCACCAGATAGATCTCAATTTATTGGAATCTTTATCAACAAGTCTTTTTCATACGTAATTGAAGGAATCTTATATAGCAATAAAATGGACACCACCTAGTTCAATTACATTAAATTTACAATGTCAAACTACTTTTCTATTCAAGATTCAGATATTTAATGTTTTTTTGGACGTATCTTTGATACACATTATTGATCTTATCTTGGAATTAAATTTTTAACGTTCCACATAATATCAATATCTTGATTTCTAAATTAATTTAATGTATAACTTTGAAATCAAAAAAAGTGTTTATTTTATTATTTGTATTAAATATTAAATTAAAAGTAAACGTAAAGCAAATTATTTATTGCAATATAATTAATCTTTAGAAGGCTTTTCAATTAACAGCAGGGCATTTATTAAAAATATCTTTGATCTTTTAATGATTATTTTTATCATTGCTATTACAGTTACGTGGTTATAAATCAACAATATTTACCTTGCACATATTATCACTTAAAAATTCAAAAATTTATAACAGTGTATTAAAACAAGTCCATCAAAATTTAATATCACGATAGTTTGATCATATATATAATAGCATGGACATTATTTATTTTAGCTACAAAAAAATATACTTTACTAATCGCCATATATTATTATAAATAATAGTAATACTATTTAAATTTATACAAAAATCTGAATTCACTCAGTATAAATAACAATTCGATAAAAGTATGTGGGAAATAATGTCAAAAGTCTCAACGTACAAATTGACACACATTTTTAGCATATGTATTGTGATACATCCACCCACTTTTTCAATTAAAATACGCAATAGATTATTATTTTCCAAATATTATTTTGTGATATTTATTTGTTCAGTGAATACATGGATTAAAAATTGCATTGAAAAATAAATAAATATTTTTTATGATATTGTCAGGTGTATATTGTTCATAGAAAACTAAAAATGAAAAAAACATTATTTTTGTGCAACGCTACATTCGTTTTCACAAAATATAGTTTTAAAATCAAGTAAATTATGAATAACTTTTATCTTTCAAGGAAGCGTAGTGTCAAATAAATTAAGAGTGAAAAGATGATTGCTAGTATTTTTTTTTCTTCAAACTCGTACAACACAATAATTACTACATAAATTGCCTTGGGGATAATTAAATATTAAGTATTTGGTTCTACAAAAATTTTCACCTGAACAAAATCTCTCCGTGAAAACATCGTAAAACCTTAAAATTAAAAGCTTTTATTCATAAATCTACTCAATCTGACCTAACCTTACTTAATAATTATTATTTTTTATACATATATAATTTATAAGATTTTTTTGTTATGCGCATTTTTTATACAAAGTATTTCAGATGAATCAATACGCCATAAATCAACAAACATTTTTTCGCATCAATCATATTTCATTATGTTTATTTCTCGAATTGAAATTTTAGCGAAATCCGGTTACACGAATACATTAATTCAAAAATACGCGAATCATATTTCAAATTTTAAATAACAGAACGTGAATAAATATTTTCCTCACCTAAAAGGAAATTCAAATAATATTTATGGTTTTTATCTGTACCCTTTAATGCATTCATTTAATTTAATCATTTGAAATCAATTGCTTTGATTGCCAGAGTAAAATATTTTAAGCTCGACGCATAAGGATAAAAAACCAAATTAAGTAATATCAGCTAACCGTGTAAGTTCTTTTAGAATTAATATTTTGTCAAAGCTTCTAAATATATATTGAACTTTGATTCGTATGACCATTAACAAAAGCCTAGTTTTTAATATTGGAATAGTAACCAAATAAGTTTGCTAACTTTAACATATTGCTTAAGCGATTTTTAATACTTATTTTCTCGATCGTTTATTTTTGTGTAATTGACCAAACATACTCGCAAAATCTTAATGATATTTCAATACTTACTAAGTATTGTATTAACATTTGTACTGCAAGTTTACTATACAAATGTTAAAAGAGTTGATGAATTGATAATTTGGCTATTTTTTAAGGAGAAAATAATCTAAGCAAACTTAAAAAGTAAAATTGACAAAAATAACGACCATGATTTCACTTTCAGTTAACATTTTACAATTTTCACACCGATTGGCTGTCAAAGATAATAGAAAGCAAAGAGTGAAATTACATCAGCAGGTGATGTTTCCTTACGTAAGCAGTGCTTCCGGTCTGAAACTTGTAACGGCCGTTAATTGTGCTTTCTCACACGACATCGCCGGTCGCCGATCCACTTCCGGCTCTACGCTGCTACGGTGCTACGCTACTACGAGAGTGCGATTTCCGTTTCCTGTCCGAACAAGCTACCGTGGAATTGAGGGCCATCCACACTCTTAAAACTTTGTTCATTTTACTAGATATAAGCGCATAATAAAAAATAAATCTAAATATTTTTAAATTTTGAAGAATATCATAAGTGTATTAAAATCATTATTATGTTAACGTGTTATCAAATATTAAACAAAATAACATTTTTTTCCTTCTTACTGAAAACATATTTATTTTATTTTTAGGCGCTGTTATGACATTAGTAACGTTGAAAATCATTAACACCAATTTGTACTACTTCGTAGCCATCGTATGTGTTCTAATCTTAAAAAAAAAAAAATACTCATTTTATATGTTTTATATGTTTAAAAAATCCTCGGAAATTTAATCCAGTTTGTAAAAAACCATCCGTATGAATTTGTGGTTCTCAAAGTGATCTGTACTAACTCCCAGGGGTCAGTGTGATCACTGAGGGAGTCCACGGTAACTTAAAATTTGTGGATCGGCGATCAACGTCAGGGGATTCGCAAAAGTCTTGCACGCACGAGCTAAACAAAACGAGAAATCATAATTCTGTAAAGTTGATTGACTAAGTATTCCAGCCAAAAAGTCGTACATCGAATTTTACGTCACCCACTTAGTAAAAAAATTAGAAACTTTAAGATGTGCAAGATCTAAAATACAACAAGAGACCCTCATAATTTTGGACGAAAATATGAAAGTAGAAATCTATAGAAATTTGGACGAATTCCGATTTTTTTTTATTTTTTTGAATTTAGAAATTTTCCACAGCTTTCTATTATCTAAATTAAGGGTACGTAGCATAAACAGTTAGAAAATCACCGATATAAATTCATACAAACATGAGTATAGAAAATATTTACAAAACCATAATATTATTCTCGTTAACAATATTTTTAAATTTTTACTCTTAAATGTAATCAAATATTTTTTTCAATATAAACATGGTTTCATTCATATCTTCTTGTATTTCTCTGTTTATATTTTTAATACAACTTAAAATATATGTGTGAAATATAAGGTGATGATAAAAATAAAAACATATGAATACAAGAAATGATCCTGATATTGTATATCATTTTGACGCTAAATAACCAATTTTTAGAATGTAAATTATCGTATAAAAATAATATGAGCAATCATATGCAAAATGCTGAAATGTGTGGTGAAAATAATGTAAGCGATACTATTAACGTTTTGTAATCGCTGATACAAAGTGTAGACAGAACATTTCCACTTTGTGTTTTATTCCTTCATTACCCTAGTTAAATTATCTCAATCATAAGTAAGTTGAAATTATTTACTATATTCCCACACGAATTATATTAAAGCCGGCTTAGCTTACAATAGAGACGAGATATGAGAACTGATAAACATAATACTACTTGTTAAAAGGTGAAATTAAACTTAGGGTTCATATGTACTAAATTTATTATCCTATTAAAGTTTCAATTATTAAGATCTATATAATCTTAGTAAAATAATTGACAAATTTTTATTGAATAAAGTACTCACGGGATTATAATAATACAGTGCAGGTTAAAATCTTGAATCATTTTACAGTAATACTTATTTTATATCAGTGTATTTTTACAAAATTAAGACATCATCCGAACTAGTTTTTGTAAATTAATTCTTCTCATAAATCTTTTCAGTAAAACCGGTTTGCATAATTGGTTATAATACAAGATATATGTTTTATAATTAAAAAATTGTGCAACAGAGTGAGATATTTGTATACTAAATAAAACATGTGTGTTGAAATGTACTAGTAAGGGTTAACAGTGCGGTTAAGTGTTATAAGAAGTGTTCAATTGGATAGGCTTTTTTATTTTTTATAAATATGTAGCACTTGTGAACTCAGTACTTGTAAAATTATAATGAAAAAACTTTACTTAACAAGTTATAATATTTCAAATAAGATTTTCAGAATATAATCATACAAATAAAGTAATTGTTGCTTCTAATAGCGTAACTTTTCTATAAGACTTATTTAATATGTTACTTTATTGTTGTTCTAATTTCATTCAACATATACTCATAATAACTATTCAAAATATTTATGGTAACCGGTTTTCATTTCACTTATGCTGTAATTTACAGACGTCGCTCAATCTCCGACTATGTCGCATGTAATCGGAAAATGCCACAGGCTTTTGTAAATTAATTTTCACTATACCTGAGATCTAAACACCGGAGATAACTTATTTAAACTTGCGCACAAATTATTGTGATTAACAATAAATTTATAATCAAATTCAACAAAATATTTCCGCGTTTAGCTTTAGTAAACTTACTTTAATTAAAACATAGAACCGTTTTTAATTTGAAAATCATTATACCATTTTTCGTTAAAATTATATTGAAATTTCCTACATCTGATTTCAATTTTGGATTTGAATCGTGTAAGATGTTTTATAATGTTTATTATTGAATGAAATATTGTCGGGTGCGATTGAAAATATATTACTAATCTCAATAATAAATGTTTAAAGTAAATTTCAATAAATTCAAAAAAAAAATTTGATGGCACTCGGAAATATTTATTTTATAAAATATTTTTATTTTTTTTATGCTGAAATATGAAGAATATCTAACTGCTTAAAACACTATATGAAATAGCTAGCAATAATGTTCTATATATTAAATATCTATTCAGATAAATATCGTATTTCATATTCTTAAGGTAAATATTTTTCGTTTCAAAGTATGTCTCACATATAATTAAAGTTTCTTTGAAAGCTTGTTTGTAATCAACATATATATATATATATAATATGATATCAAAGCGAGCAAAGCGCCTGAGGGACATTTTCATTTTATATTATATTATTGTTATTCAGCACGCATATTATCTTGAATATAATGTTAACGTCACAGTGACAATGTCCTGAGATAAAATGATTAATTCACGTACAATGCGTAAGAACAAAAATAAACAATATTAAATTATATTCTTTCTGCCTGCCTTACTTTTAGTATAAGATAAATAAAATTCCCAAAGCTCGCTTGTTTTATTTAGATACTAAAAAAAACAAATAAGCTACCTTAAACCATTTACTGCGTTACTTTAAATGTATTTTTTTGAATGCATGTATAAGTAAATAATAATTATTTTTAAATAATGTTAATTTTAATTGTATTTATTTTTCATAAAAAAGCAATACCGCCTAAAATAAATAAATAAAAACAAACGTAACTTCATATTTTGATAACGATTATAAGGTGGTTTATTCGCCTTTTCTAAAATTAGTAGTGTACGCTAAATAATGAAATCTCATCACAATTATTTTTACATGACCATAATAATGCCACTTTTATATTAATGGAGAGAAAATCATTTCAATCTTTAAAGCATTGTTAGCAGTATTTTTTTTATATAGTTTCTAGTACAAATACTATGCCATTAAAAATTGATTTAGAATTAAATAAAAAAATCAACGAGGCCTAGATAATAATCCTCATGTTTTTGTACTAGATCGTATATCAATAAATTTAACCATAAATTAATATTAGTAACTATATTGGCAAATGCAATCCAAAAATAGTTATGAATATCAGTCTTCAACTAAAATCTTTATCTTGTTAAAGTTCAATTTTGAACCAAACTTTTTAATTTACAAGCAATAGGAAAGTTTCCCTGTAATTATTTAGAACTTCCGAGCCAATAGAGGCTATTTTAGAAGGCCATTATAAAATTACTTCATCATGTGGTAAATACTTGTGAATGACGGCTCGCTTTATCGCGTTTGGATACCATAATTGGCTGTCAAGTTGATTTGCTACATCACAAAATGAAATCAATTAATTTAGTATCGAAATTTGCGGAAGCAAATAAATATATAACTATAATTTATAGCATTTCATACATTTTATATTCTTTCCATACGATTATACTCATAATGAGGGGCATTCGAGTGATTAAAATAATAGGTATTATAAACAAATTATTTTTATATTCGCAAGAAATTCTGAGTAAATATTCAATTAATTTTTTTTGTAAAAGAATTATTTAATCCTTAACGTAATATGAAATCAATTCTCATCACCTATAATCCTACATTACACGAACCTTTTCAAGAAAATGCTTTCTATATTAGCTAAGCAGTTCATTCGATCATTTGATAAGAGGGTAAAACATACTTTCTCTCCCCGGAAAGCTTTCTATTGTTGCTGAGCATAATGCAGGTGCCGAATTTTCAACAACCCTCCAAGATTGACCTACCCCTTTGCCTTGAAACATTCCATTACCATAAGAAAAGCAAACCTTGGGCTCCGTACCAAAGTTATGCTGTATTTTGACAAGGAGTCAGGCAGTGGCATACCAAAAGCTAGATCAATGGAAGAAGGATATAAAAACGTTATTTAATATATAAAAATAGGAGCATTAATAACGGAATCAATAAATTTGAATTTGAATTCAATAGAAAGGAAAAGTGTATTTATTATGAAGGAATATTACATTTCACTGAATAAATATCAGTGAAAACATTGATCGTAGACATTTCAACTTGAAAAACATACGACTCACATAGAGCGTGACCTTTCTCAAAACATGTTATTAATATAATCACGGATTTTCTCCAATAATATCAAGTCAGAACTAATAAGTTTAAAATATTTTTACTTGTAATATTTCAAAGTAATTCCGATTCCATATTTACATTAAATTTATGACTCCGTGTTATGGTGTTATTGTACGTGTTTTTTGACGAAGCTTTATTTTATATTCATCAGATTTTAGAAATAAAGTATCTCTTGTTGTATATAAACCATTATAAAATGTAACGTCATCGTCTTCTAGAAAGTTTTTTTTTTTGACTGGATATGCAAACATGTTTTTTTACTTTGAAGTGGCCTCAAGTTTTTATGCGCGCTTCAGAGCCGAATATCTTTGTTCTCAAATTTCTCAGTTGTAGAATTTTACTTTAAATGTTAGTAATGCAGTATTAATAGCAGTCCAATGGATTTAATATTTAAGCGATAATATCTGTTAAAGTGAGACTTTCCAAAGAAGTGTAGATCCAATTACACAATTTCTGGAACCGTCAAATCCACAATATTAGGTTTGCTACACTTCTAGGCACGTGGTCAAAATAGTAAAAAAAATATTGGAACATTTTATTTGACATTAAAATCAAAAATATTTTGACTAGCACATATAATTAAATAAATTATTTCATCCAATATTTTTTCCGTTATTTTTATTGTATTGGCATGGATAAACATGGTGTATCTACATTATATTTATTATTTAAGTACAGACACTGATTGATGGCATAATAAATTAACCAAATGGTTATCCGTGAATTTGCGCTAGTACATTCTACCATTTTGTTGTACCTGTTAATAGTAAAATATAAACCTACTAAGGATTAATCTAAGAAAACAACAATTTAACTAAATACGTTTTCTGCGTTTATGAGATATAATATTAAACTATTTATAAATTACCTCACTTAACTTACTCAGTTCCAAATAAAAGGAAATATTTTATTATTATCAAAACACCGCCTGCGTCCTTGTCTTAATAATGTTGTTTTTAAGATGTTTGTTTAAATTGAAATTAAAAAAGACAAAATTTCTAAAAAAAAAAATATTTTGACTTATTCTTTAGTTTCTCTGGATGAATTCATTTTTTATACTAATATTGTATTTTATGTATTGATTTATACGTTTCGTAATTTTTCAAACTTACATTACATGTTTTTATTTATGAAGTATTACAAATTATGACAAAACAAAACAAACTGCCTGAAATGATCTTATCACTATATTTCTGTTTCTAATTAAAGTATACAATATTTTAATTACTTATAATATTTACCAGTTGGTACTGAATACAATACTAAAAGAGCATTTATCTATTTTTTAAATGAATACACTTACATATTACGCTGTATAAGTTTAGCGTTTACTCTCCAGTGCCATGCACTTCCTCTGAACTAAGTTTTCTTCAAAGTCTTTTGTGTGAATTTCATATAAACCGTTTTATGTTTTTCGTTGACAAATAGTGAGCGATAAATGCTGAAAAATATATGAATTTAATCTATTTCACCGTACAATAAAAATGTAAGTCCTCGATTTATAATATTTGCCGAAAGCATCAATTTATATTTTTTGTAATTGTATTTATAATAGTTAATTTTTACATCTATATATCAAATGCACTTTGAAGATGAAAAGAAAAACAATGCAAGAAGACAAGCTTCAGTGTTATAAAGACAAACTAATATTTTATATACCTTGATAAGAAGATTATTTTTATTTCGTTTTCAGTAACTTGTGTCTAGAAAGACAATATTGTAATTGTGAGAAAATATAGTTGTACTTTGATGCTATCGGAAATTTCCTGACTCGAGGAAATGAAACATCATTATTGAAATAGATTATGACTTTATTTAATAATATCATTCGGCCAAAGTTTGTTTAACAATTTGAATTCCTAAAGAATGTAAATTTTACTTCTTTTTTTTTTTTAACAAAGTGAAAATCATTTTTTTGCTTTAGTAAATAAATTTCAGTTACCAAATATTTCATAAATCTTAAATTTAGCATTTTTTTTTTTTTTTAAGCAAGAAAGCTTTTTTGCGGCCGTATTTGAGTGCGGTCTGTTGCTTTCTACTAGAGAGAAACTTTGCCTTGGAAACAATATAAAAGTTTCTATTCTAGGCGTTCGTTTTATAACTACAAGTCTTCTTTTATATAGATTTTCAGAATACGTATTGTACTCATACATCATTTTATCTATAATGCGAATATAAATAATGTAGGTTTATTCACATGCAATAAAATAATAAGTCTCAATTTCGAGAAATGAAATATCAACATCCTATAAAATGAACTTTAGTGACTATTTTTATGACGTATATTATTATCATCTCACGTTACTTCAAATAAGTGTTTATCAATATTTTAATTGTTTCTTAATACTACTAGCTTGTCGATTAATAATGTCGAAGTGATTATTAAACATGATATATTACCAAATAACCATAAATAGCATATAAGTAGTCATACATTCGGTATGTTTGGTTAGTGGTTACACTTATTGGTTAGATTATTTATATATAACACAGCAATGTTGGTTTTATATAAATGTTGTCATCATTATTACTATCGCTCTACTATTAATATTAAATAATATCTCGTTATTAAAAAATCCTGTGATTCATATTGATTATACTATGTTATGTATTCAATCAGTCAAGATAATTTTGTCGATAATAATAAAATACGTTTTGTTTATACGTATTATGTCTTGCGTATCTTTATTTTACCTCTAATCTCACATCTCACAATAGATGTCGTATCAACAGAGCGACCGCGCCAAAACCACGGAAACAGAGATGCAAAATAGTTATATATATGTGAGTGAGCGAGTGAGCGAGTTGTTGACTGACGCGCTGCCGAATTGCTCACTTGCTCACTCCCCTATTTATATTTTAGATCTCTGTCACTGTCGCTTTAACGCGGACCTCTCAAGGCCTTATTGAAAAATATTTCATTGAATATTCAATATACATTGAATATTTCTTAACTTTTCATTTAACTGACACATTAAATAAATCATTTCAATTTTTAAAGTACACCTAAAATACAATTTAAAGAGTTATAAAAGCTAAATTATTTTAATTGGGTAACATATTCATTTAAAGGAATCCATTTATTCAACAAAACTCTATTCAGTATCTGAAAAGTTAGCGCACGCGCTTCGCTAGAGATTGTAGGTTCAATTTCCAATTTCCTAGGATTTAAAAAAAACACAAATGATCACAGTCTAGATGCCTAGTAGGTCTACCATTGGACTTTCAACCAATTCTAGTGAACAAACGTCTATCAAAAATACATTTTCTGACATTGGAACGGACATATTACACTGCGCAGATCCATATGCTTCACTTTTTGAGCAAATTTTACACCAAATTTGCAAAAATTTGCTGATACTGATAGTCAAAATATTTTTTTTATTTTTTATTCAACATATTTTTTGCTTCAAGTTTTTATTCTGAACATTTCCTAATTAATATATGCTAAAACAGAATCAGTATAAAAATATATTTTCATTTTGTTTTTCGCAAGATTACGAGTACTGTCATGAAATTTCATACTGCAGTGACTATTTAACGAGAAACTGTGAAAAATTTTCAAAAAGCGGGCTTTTGAGTTCGTAATTACTTGCTTCCGTTTTTCCTCCCATCCATGAGCTTTCATCTGATAACGAGATAGTGATAAAAAACCTGAAAGAGCTATATCGTAAATGCCACCGCGTAATGGCTGTGTATATTCAGGAACGTAGAGATTATTTATTATACTTCTGCATATTCCGTAAATTCGTAAAATTTTGTCATGTTAAATATATTTCACTTTATAGAAATTTTCCATATACTCTACTTTTTAAATATTTTCGGTAAAAATTCAACGATAAGAACTAGGTTGAGTATCTATTTAAAATAACCAAATCGTATTTTTTTCCTACTGTACTAGTTTTTCTATCGATTATTAGTAAAAATAATTTTCTTTTAATTCCAATTTATATTTTTACCATGTTTTCTCTGAAATTGAACCAATACACAGTAAGAAGGATATGCCCGCTCCAAATGTAGAGTATGTAAATCTCCGCAATGTTTTGATAGACTACTTTACACGAGAATTGGTTGTAAAATAATTGCTTCATCCAATCAATTGGCAAACAATTATGCATTATCGAATTTTAAAAAATCCAGCGAATTTGGAAATTCAATCCGTATTTTTTTATTAGAATCTTAGAATCCTAGCGAAAAATTCACCATAAATAAGTATACTTTTTTTCTTTTTATAAAAAAAAAACAACACTGTAATATTATTTAAAATGAGCGTAATATTTAAACAAATGTAAATGCAAAACGATTGTTGTGAGCATTTCTTGCCGATATAAAGAACGGCGATATACCGTTGTATCGCATTTAAAGGGTTAAATGAAGTTCGGGCCATATTATATTTCTTCGTAGATATATAGGAGTCTTTAGCCGTTGCAGAGACCCTAGCTCTACTGTAGTAATAAACGTTATAAACTATCTTTAGAGAGATTGTGATCATAAAAGAAGGGTCCGTAAAAATACCCGAGGACTTCGCTTTGTACTTAGTTCCGCCATTAAAAAATAAATTCTCTTTTCACTGGCTACCATAATAAATAGTTTGGTGAACTGTTTAATTGATATTTAAACATTTACTCTGTGCCTGACTTGAACGATTTTTTACGGTTAGAACTATCTGTGCCATAAAATAATAAAACGGTATATTTTTTCACTTACAACATTTTTTACGATATCAAATCGCTTGGTCAGAATACTCCGATCATTATTTTCAGAAAACCCATTTCGATCCCTTCTCAATACTACGAGTTATTTATACAGCTTCAACAACTATAAATGACTCAATGAGCTGTTAAGATCGCAATGAACTCAACAAAAAAAAAACAGTCCGGTTCCTTATACTCGTATCTGCAATTGTATGTTAGTTAGGTTTTGCTATTAAAAAATACTTGCGATTTGTAACACTTATTATTACAGTGAATCTGGTTTGATCTCATTTTGTAGATTTTAAAGTCAGATGTCAGAAGTATGCCACAAAAATGGAGCATATGGACCCACACAAAAGGAAGTAACCACTCCAGTAATGGAGATGTAATCCACTCCAGTAATTTTTTTTCACGATTTAATTTATACCAATAATAAAAAACTAAAAAAAATAGTTACATTTGGCAAGGCTCAGTAATACTATTATGTATGAATGACAGAAATTATTTTTATTGTATATAATACACTGTTATACTCCACTACGAAATTGGAGCACATGAGCACATATAATAATATTTTTTAAAAAATATGTCAGATTTTTTTTGCCAAAAATTGGTTATCAATCAATTGTTAATCTAATAATTAATTACCCGGCTATGTTTATTTTAATTCAATAAATCACTGTTTGATTCACATATGAATTTGGAACCTCCACCGAGCGTATGTGCGTACCACTCGGCTATCGAGGGAGCAGATAGATAATAAACGTATCTAAATTAGACGAAAGCTTAAATATTAAGACAATACTGAAATCTATAACACCTAGACACTCGTTAGTATTAAATTGTTGCAGCGCAGGTGGGCAAAACATGTTAACCGCATGTCTAACACAAAATTTTCGAAAATAATCCTCACTAAATAACCGCACAGTGGAAAGTGGTGGAACCACGACTCCCCTGAGTTAATGAAGCGAAAAGTGTGTGTTGCAGTCACTTTTTGTGCATGGTTCACTGGAGACTGCCAAAATAAATGATGATGTATTTTCAAATTGCATTAATAATATTCATATAACACTTTTTACATTTTTTTTCTCAAATATATAAATTTAAAGTATTATATATACATGTTAACTTTTGGAATTGCGGTTTGTTTAAGCGGTAATCAGTATTTTCCTTGTCAGTTTGAAATTGTGTATATTCCTTTTTTATATTCTGAGTCTAATTCAAATATAATTATACTACAGAAGATTCTCAAAAAACTTTATCACTTGCCGATCTTTTTGCATCTCCCCAAAGTATGCTAGCCCACAAAAGCTTTATCCATATTATTTTGGCAGGTTAAAATCCTTTTAAGGCATTTGCAGCAAGTGTTCCAGTCAATTTCTTCATCACAACTACACTATTATGGTGATAATACATTTTCTTATTTGTTTTCTTTCTCTTTTGAACACATTTAGATTACTGCATTTTTCTATCTTTCAAAAGCATTTGTTTGTCCAGAATACTATCACACTGAGCTTTTATTTAATGCAACGATTTACTTTATTAATACAATGTATTAATTCTCCATCAATTTTATTTATTCTGTATTTAAATAAATACATCACGTGATAAACTTACAATGTTTGTATTCTAATGGAGAAAAATTATCCGTACATTAGTAATTTTTATTCGTTATCACGCGAGACACATCAATACTAATTCAGTACCTGCATTCATAAGCATGATTGATAACAGTTTCGTGATTTGTGTTCAAACTACATCGTAACGTACCTTTGTCTGCTCTGTGTATATATAATACAAAAAATAATATAAACGTGTGTAATATATTTCTGTCGTGAATTTTATAAGATATTTATCCTAATAGGAATTGACCATTGTCAATATCTGTATTATGATTTATTTTGTATGACTTTACATTTTAGTTTGAAAAAAAAAATCGTAATTAAGTTTTATAATTGAGTTTTCTGTGACTATTATCATTTGAGTTGTGATGTATTCGAAAAGCATGCATTGGTTGAAAACGCGCAATAGTTTTAAAAATAATACGACGCAACGTCAGAAAGAATTATCAAATCACTAAATTATTTTTTATACAACAAGAAGATGACATTTGAATAGAAAATACCACTATTTTTTTAATACATTATTAGTAATTTTTTATGGTAAAAAATAAATAAAACAGCATTGTGATATTGTTGCTATTATCGTAAATTAATTCTAATTTTAGTTAAAAACAAGCAAGGTTTATATCTACACATAAACTATAATCATGTCTTTCATACCTTTTAAGCCTTATTGTGTGTACCATGGCGGAATGATCTAAAACAGGGGTTCCCAACCTTTTTGTACTCTAGAGCACATTCTAAAATATCGGTA
>JAGVSQ010003033.1:0-20450 GCA_022683975.1 Rhyacophila evoluta | reverse complement strand
TAAATCGACACACAAGAGAGGGATAGACAATTGCTAATTTTAAAATATTACTGTATTCATATTTTTTGGTAGTATTATGAATACAGTATAAATAGTATTTTCAATAACATTTAAAATACCATTAATACAATATTATATATCGTATGAAATTTTATATTATAAGGAAGTTTATTGATGTTGAAATGGTCCAAGATGGATAGATCTCTATAATAGAATCTAAAGAAGTATATTGACAAATTATTTGACAGTTGATCGTCAAGCAAATAGATAAACTCATTGAATTTGTTCTGCATATGAATAAACATTGAATATTATATTTGAATTTACGTAATGCATTACGACACTCGGTGTTGAGCGATTTTCACATGTGTGCGTTTATTTATTCGGGCACCGGGCGACATGATAGTGACGGATTTGGTGTAAACTTTCACTTTAAAATCTTTCGATAAAGCTTTTTATCTACCTTAAAAACACTGTAAGAATTATTAAATATCTTAATTAAATATTTACTAACGAGTAAAATTAACACTTTACAATAGAACTTCTTTGAGTTATTATTATTGTAATAAAATACATCGATTTAACGTTATTTTCGAAAACTATACGTAAACTTTATGTGAAATTTATAAATAGCCTAGGAAATGTATGTTCATTTATGCGAAAGAAAATTAATATTTAATTCATAACTGACACAAGAATTAGGATATAATCTTTCAGTAATATTTAAACATTAAAAGCTTCGAACTTTAGGGTCAGAGGACGAAACAACTTGAGGCTTGCCTAAAATCTTTCAAACTAAACGTCACTGGTGAGCGAGCAAGCGAGTAAGTATACAAAGTAGGCTCAATTATTTCGAAGTTCCCACAATCACTTTCACCCGTTTGGCCTAAGTATCTCCCATTAATTAAGTACCAGAGCAGATATGGATTCGGGTGGCGCTGGTGGGTCGTGCGCTCTGCATCGTAAACCATAGGGCGCTTCAGACCGTTTTATGAAAAGATTCCGTTCATTAACGAATTAATCTTGGTAATGCGAACTTTAAACTGACGTTGCTTAATAAATTATTCTAATGAAAGCTTATTCACTTATATAATATACTTTTGCAAGTAGTTATTTAAACTTTATTTTTAAACATTGATTACGAAAATTATTTTTTATTTTGTTTTTGCATTTATAATAATTATATTTTGAAACGACATAATTTATTATCTTATCATATGGAGATCGTATTAAAATTGAATTGAGGGTCGTTAAAGCACATAATAGTTGTGGAAAATAAATAAACACATTCTCATTTCAATATAATTTTATAAAAGCTTATTATTTTTCATGTATTCAGTTATAAGATTTATAATTTTGTTAATGTTTTAAATTCTTTGATTTCGTTTTTTCACTACTAAAAGATTTTTTTGGTTTATTCTTAGTAGGATGTTTTGAAAATTATCAATTTATATTTCAAGCCGTCAAAACTATTATGTAATATAAGTGAAGTTTTTTTTTTATAAATTCAGCGTTTATTTGATGGTGCGAGTATTTTAAGATACATTTCACACGGCTTTTTATGTAAAAACGTAATAATTTTTCAGTAATTTTACCTTGAGTGCTAAATGTATTCGTTAAGTCGTTCTAATTGACGACATATAATAATATGGGTAGAGACAGAAAACTTTTTGCCATTTTATAAACGCCTTAAGTTCGTAACTTTTATAATATTAGTTTTATCTTTCACTATATAGAGCCCCCAAATCTTTACGTTATGAAGTCAAACTATAAATGACGTTTTTATGAGGGTTACTTGTCAGCCAACCGTGTAAATTATTGAGCGTCCTTTCATAGATCTTTGAATTACTTAAATCCTTTATACAACCGTCCCAACATTCGGTACAGAATCGTACGCGCTATTTTCTTATATAGAGCCCTTAAAAATATCAGCTATCCATATTCAGCGGATTTTATATTAAATAAAGAGAAACTAAATTATTTAAAAAAATGATTCCTGTACTTTTTACATAGGAATAGTCATGTATAATATATTTAAATTTGATACATGGCCGAAGATTCCTAATAGGGTGATGAATCATTGTGTTGGTCGAATTCTACCTCCAGGGTATCGTGAGATATTCTGTGTCAAACGAGAGTTCCGCTAGAGACGATATCTCGTGCCCTTTATTAGCTGGAATAAAACCAGTACCTCTTTATATACATACAAGATGAACGGCACTGTGAAATGTCAAACGGCATCCATGGCGAAGCTTTGGAAGCTTAAAAATTGGATATTTAAAATCAATTATCTTAATTAAAATTTATTTCAATAAAATGGGATCAATAATATAAAATATTTATTCTTCTTTCGATATTTCTACATTGTTATGGACTTCGAACATCATGATTAATTTGTTTTTTTTCAAAAGTTTTGAATCACCTAGTATATAATATTAACCATGTAATTGTACTTTTATAAACTAAAAGCGTTTCATGTAAGGCCTCAGAATTATTATAAGAAATAAATTTCAAAATATGATCGTCATACGTGATAGAGCCTCATACTTATATAAACGAAACCTGTCGAGTTTAAAAAAATCTATACGTCAGTTATTACCAAGTGATTCCGTCACGTTAACGTAAATTATATTAAAAATAATCGATTGACTATTAACGATTTAGCTACTTAGTTGAAACTTCCAACAAATCAAAGACTTGCTGATTAAAAAATAGCGCTTTTATCACCAATTTACAGTAAATCTAAAAAAAATAGTCTTTATTAAACTAAGTGTCTGTAACTAGCTAAAAATAATAATACCAGAGCTAGGCTTATCTATAAATCGTGTAAGATTATATTTTATTGAAATCGTTACATCCCTTTATAAAAATGTAATTCCTAAAAAATGTACTGTTTCAGGTATGATAATTATATTTGAAGATGCTCGCACATACAACCCAATTTTCTACCTTCATTAAAGTCATGCCTTCCTTATGGGTAGTAACCGTGTGTTCTAATTTCTACAAATTGATGATAATTTAGAATATAGGTTTTCGTATTAATTCAAACATATCTATGGTATTCGACATTATTAGGATTATGTTAGGAGATATTTATTTAGGGTTGTGCGATAAGGCTTCACCTGTTTTGATCTCTAATGCAAAATTATCGTGTTATCTTACGAGCACGTGCGATGATAAAAATAAATGCGGATATGTTTGGATATTACCATGTTTTCCACTGAGAAAAAAGATAATCCAATATGTTCTCTTATTTTTCTTCTTTATTATTGAAAATCTTTAATAAAGTAGTTATTTTTTTCATCTATGGATTTTAAACAATTTCATCGTCTTAGAAATCTATTCAATATTAAAATTGGCTAATCGTTTAAATATTTATTCTAAATATTATAAAAAAAACTTTCAAGCTAAAGTTCAGGAGCACGGAAAATTTAATAAATATCATTTTAATATATGACGTCTGTTCAAAGATTATATTACATAGTAGTGTAATTACTTTGAGCTTATCACTGAAAGCTTAGAATTAATTAGCATTCGATGATAATGACTAAAATGTTAGTATTCAATTTCACACGAATAGTTCAATACGTTGACATCGTATTATAATTTTCATAGCAATATACAGCCTACAGTCAGCCATGGTTCCATCGATCTTATGTTATACTTACGTCTTATTATGCCAATTATTGGTGACACAACCGTACTTGCAGATCCATTTCCATTTCAGAAGTCACAATCTATCAAAACCTCCCTTTCCTTCCCTAGTTTAATGACAATAAGCCTCATCAGATTGTCTGTATCATAGTAATTAAAAAAATAGACATTTAACAATCTTAACTTGCTATCAATATCTTGAAATTCATAATATTTATGAATAAATATATTTATATAGAAATGTTATTTACCGTTTGTTTAATTATGGAAGTTTACTTTGCGCAAATTATTTTTTTATTGCGAAGATCATGGGGCATAGAATATAATTCGTTATATCAAATATGAAGATATCAATTACGAAAATTAGCCTATGATAAGTAACGAAAACAATGGCAAGGAGACGAACATAATTTAGTACATGACCTCGAGTACTTCATCACAGTAGAATTTTTTTTAGTTTATTTCGAATAGACGTTCACTAGGTTTATCTAAAAATATTCATTATACTGGACACCCTTTGGTATTCGTTATCATACACTTTTATCCGTACATGTTTTTTTTTATTATGTTTACATGTATATACTTTTCTGTAATATTATAGGAGGTACGAGTAGACAATAAAAAAAAATACTACAAAATTAACTGCCTATTTTAAGGTTTGGTTATTTTGTCTTCAGGTGTTTTTTATGACACTGCTAGGTTTTGTAAGCCTTGTTTACAATACGTTATTATTTTAAGTATTATACGAAAATACCCTTCGCAGCCGGTTGATAGCAATTGTTAAATCAAACTGGCATGGATAACATGTTATTAGGTTAACCGGTGCCGCCTACAAAACACGAAATAAATTGACGATGTATATTTTATACCCTTTTGTACTCTAACAAAACGTTTAAAATGTTAATAAGGGGGCGTTTTCAAAATATGTAAATATTGAATAAACGCATATCGCGCGTATGTCACGCGTTGTCGACGCCACTGGCAGATAATTTAGGATACAAAAGATACGTGTTAAATTGCCATAAAGATGGAGATGACACTTTCATTTTTGAGATATTATGTTCAACAAATATTTCAACTTTATATTTTTTAAATAATATTGACAACTCAAAACTTGTTTTCCAATTATTATTTAAATATAAACATAATATTTTCGTAAAAATATTGTGAATTTGACAAGTTTTATTTTTGTTTGCTTGTTTACTTATATCAATAATAACGATAGAAAATTGTAAATCTTGCTGATACATACAGCTTATTTTGTTCGTAGTAGTATTATATTATGTATAGCCAGACATATTAAATTTTAATATTGCCTATTTTAATGCTATTTTTTAAACTTAGACAGATATTCATATGAATTAATTAAAATAAAATATTAATTTTTTCCACATTGTGAAGGAAAGTACTCCACAAATAGAGTCCATTTATTCAAATTTTTATTCATAATCTGATGACTAAAATGTCCCAGTATACCCTTATAGTATTGCTGTGTTAGCATAGTCAGTGGCAGTGGCACGATCGCCACTGTGGGTGATTAATGTACCACTCAGTGCTGCCCATTGTTCGACGATATAACCCTTCCGATGTTGCTTACTCTATGAAATCTCTGCAAAATAATAATATAATATAGATAATAGCCACCCGGAAACTGTAACTGAAAGATTCGTTTTAAAAAATCGGTCAAACTCGCCACTATTAATTTTGAATAGAATTACAGTAAATTAATCATACTTTATCCGTAACTGTAGATATTTTTTCGTTTCGTAATATAATATACATACTATGGTAAATATAATGATAGAATAAGGACATTTATTTTTCAATTCCATATGATGTATCCTCCACCCGAGTAAAAGTGAGTTAGACACGCTTTGTGTAGGATCTTTTTAACTTTCTCATTGGGCCATTTTTTTTTCTTGCTCAAATTAAAATCAAACTCAACACAGCAAAATCAGTTTATGAAATCAGAAATAAAATAGTATTATATAATTATTTAAGCCGAAAGGTTGCAATTCATAACATAATAAGGCTTATGTTTAGAGAATTTCTTAGTAGTAAATAATATTATAGCCCTAAAGATAGTCCCATCGTTGATATAACATTTAAATAAATATAACCATACAGAAGGTTCAAAAATATATAAACTCTTAAAAAAATAAAAACGCTTGACAACAAAACTTTACCATATAAATGATAATCTAATTGACGTTTTATAGAGACAAAGACCAGCTATTATTGCTTTACTGATGGATTAAACTTCCCGGGAGCTTTTATGGGAGCTTTGCAACGAAGCATTCTTGTAATATATGCAAACTCTTGTTTTTTTTATTGGACTTTTCATCTTTAATTTGATAGATCAGAATTTCAGTACGTGGATTCAAGTTATGTTATATGGCAATGGAATTTGAAAAATTTGAAGCATTATTAGATTAATTATCTAGTTATATTATAGATGTTATGATAACTATTTTATTTAAAGTATTAATTTACTCTTAAAAATTTTTTTCAGCATTCAAGGACGTATTGAAAATATTTTTTTAAATTTTCTATAACAGAAATTATTAATTTCTGAAAAGCATTGTATGTAAGAGGGGAGATTTAGTTGTAAGGGTTTCACTCTTTAAATCGATCTGACAATTAGTTTCAACTATCATTGACTGAAGTGATTACTTAATATTCTTTGAAAAAAAGGTATTTCCTAATGAATTGAAATGAATATAGAGTTTATCCGGAAAATGAGAATATTTATGATAGAGTTACGTGCACACCATTCATTATCCTTCTGGAATACTTGACTTAAAAAGTTCAAGGGCTCTTCACATTCGTCACGGTACGGCATAAATATAATTATTCAATTAATGCAAAGATATGGCAGATAGTAATCGGAGATATTAATTTATTTTGTCTTCCCAGTAGCTTAGAGGTTTGCATGCGCGCCTCGCAATCCGGGGTTTGCGAGTTCGATTCCCACATCTGTCAGATTTAAAAAAAATCAAAAGATGCCCATTGGGTTGAGCGATTGTCAGGAAATCATTTTTTGAAATGAAATAATCTGTCAAGACAAGCCTTTGCATTGCAGACATTCATATACTCTACTTCCGGAGTGGATATTTTCTCACTGCTTAGAGCCATATGCTCCAATTTGGGAGCAAACATGATATTAAAAATTAATGTAATTTTAGACAGTTACTATCTATAGAAAACACGCTTCGTAACTAGCATAAAATGCATTAAATTATGAAATATTTTTGATATTTAATACAATCAACCATTTAAATTGTTTCAAGCTAACTTTACGAGTAAATCGTCTCGCTGATATCTTCTTGTTATTGTGAGTAAGCAGTATACTAATCAATTTGTAATACAACAAATAACGTTCGTATTTGAATGTATATCAGGGTACTTATATTGTATTAAATGATCACTGGTCATGAAATGCTTCCAAATTAAGATAGGAAGAGGGTGGACCTCTGATTTTATTAGTCACTGCCTTCAGGCTTTTACGGCTTCTTCTTCAGCGGCCCCACATTAAATGTTAGGATAATAATAAAATTGATTACATACCCTCATACTTAATTGGCGTGGTTGAACTTAAGTCACGATGTGAGTATTTAATAAACAAACATGTTTATTATTTATCCTGATATGGTGATCGCTTTCGAATTAGCAGATGTGCTGTAATTGATCACATTAGCTATATTTGTGGTAAGAATAATTGACAAATAATAATATGATTGTGCACGTACTATTTCTCTAAAAAAATTTTTTTAAATGACGGTATTCACAATTATTGTTATGGCCAATCATTATTTATTTTACTCTAAGTGTCAAATGAATTTATAAATCCATGTCTAGGCGAGGGCATGTTTTTGATAGTACATTTTCTTCCTAAGTATGCAGTGATATTTTGCTCAGTCGGTATTTTGCGGCGCGACATACTCCCACAAGATATTCGTATAAATATTTGGTCGATTTAACTGTATCCTGATCTATATTTTGGACATTTCCTATTTAATTGATACCCCCGAATGACTCGGAAATACAGAAATATTCAACCTATTTAAAATTGGTTTTGAATTCCGTTTTAAAAAAATGTAGAACAATATTCCACATGTGAAAACGCGTTATTGGTCTTTGTATATATATTCAACAAATAATCGAACACAGGATTAAATTGATTTATTAATAATCGCCGTGATTGTTCGCGTTCGATCATTTTAGTTTGGGTACCATTGTAACGTGTATGTAACGTGAGAGAGAGATGAAGAGATAGCGAATGTCATTTATGTGGAGAGAGATACAAATATTTGCACATTCTAAAGGTCATTAAATGTTACAACAACGAAAAAAACAAAACAATTACTGATGTTTTTATATTTATATTTGAAATGATAGTCTATAAGTCTCTACGCACGACTAATTATGAACATTTGGAGAACTTATCTGGTTTTATTCAGACTAATTACACTTTGTGAAACGTTAATTAAAAGTATTTTAAAATGCATCCATTCTTAACTAATTCATATTCTATTTCACAGGAAATGTCAGCTTACAAATATTATCTTAATTTAGGCTCACTTATGTAACCTACGTACTCGTGAATTTGCAATAATAATTCATTATACTTTGTTATTTCACAGGCATAAAAATCATAAGCGGAGTTTAATGTCGAAAAATAATATTTTGTAAGGGAAACGTTTACGATATGATATAACAATCTCCAAGGATCGTTAAGTTTATTTCAAATACACATAACTTTAATATTGTGACGGTAAATATTTTTATTATATGAAATGAGTTTTAGTATAGAGTAAAGATCCCACAAAGTAGACGCAGGCCTAGTTTGTTACTTAGTAACAAACAATAAAATGTTTAAGACTGTCGTTTTGTTCCGGTTCATTAATTTTTATTTGTCTTTCACTTTTATAGAACCCTCATAGCAATTAATACTCTGTGGATACGTTGACTTTTAATAGAAATGTGATTATTCGATAGAATAATTTTAATGAAAGGTGACAGACGATGACTTATTTATTTATTACAACAAAAAAATTTATTTATCGTGTGCATTTTCTTTAGATTTCTTCTCATTCAAATTAATATGATAGGTGACGTAAGGATGTAGGTTACATTTTAAAAAAATGTCAAAACATCATCATCGGAATATAGTTCTGTGATCATAATACTCATCTCTCTTTGGTAGAGATGGAGGTAGTGAATGGAAAGATAGAAGTAAATAACATAACGCTATTTGGAAAACGCCGTAGGATTGTCTAAATATATTTTGTATTCTTAGGAGGTACTTATAAAAAAATGTATTTATATGACGTTTGCTTATTACTGTTGAGTCTATAAATTTCGAGAAGGATATAGGTTTCGATACATGAATTAATTCACGGTGCAAATGTATTTAAAATTTAACATACTTTACATACACATGTTGCAATATGTGTAAGTAATTTCTGACATATTTGACGGTTAATATTGGAGTATCTCTTACCAGATTTAACGTACATATACGCAGGTGTTATTTCTAACATTTGAACACAAAACAGAAGGGTCATGTCCGATGAAATATTAGATCAGTTATTAAGATATTAGATCCTTTTGTGCAGGAAGCATTGTATAAAGTATCCTTAATAATGGGTCATTTGTTAGTTTCACACACAGACTTCGTGTCACAATAATGTTGTTAAGCATTCAATACCAACCTTTTTATAGCATCATCAAAATTAGCGCTTTTGTAGATATTTAGTTGGTATTTAATGAAATCATCGTGTTGGTAGTTGTATAAGTGTCTGTAATTGTAATAAAAATAGGCTTTTTTACCATGTAACTTTAACGCGTTAATGGTTACTCAATCAATAACTCTAATTGCTATTGTGTTTTACTTTTCCTCAGTGGAATTTTTTTATCTGTTTATAATACAAGATTGGGCTTCGAGAATTCTTCTTCTGGTAGTAATACTACTTTATAAATCTTTCGATATCATTTTACCATAAAAATACATTTAATATCTATGCAATTCATATCAAGGCAAACTGTATTCAATATCAGATATAGAATAGCAAGACAAACATTTACCGCGTGGAATATTGATTAACTGATGGGCAAGTATCATATATTTTGTACACTTCATATCGTGAATAATTTATAGTACGTATTAAGCTGACCAAAGAATACTTAGTAATCATTCTTATAGTAGATTTATATGCAATGAATTGACACATAATATTGTTTTTTGTCAAATAAATTTCAACTAAAATACGAAGTTACTCGTACAGTTGGTATGCCTCTGCACTTAAGCTACGAGGTTGAAAACTTCTGCTGTAATGAATACGGAAACAGGAAATGGGTTCATTTGTAATATAGAAGGGGATGAATTTGAGTAAAATTATGAAATTAATTTTGATTGAAGTGAAAAATATTTGGTAAATTAGTAGACACGAAAAAAGGCGTTATATTTACAAGCAAACCATTAAACTACCAGATATGTTATAGACGAGAACTTTTTGAATATTGGTGCAAGGTTAACTTTTATTAGATTCACCGATATTAAATATTGTAGTGCGCCGGCCAAATTTTAAACTAAAGATGGCGTTGGAAAAAAATCTCCATTTGTTTTCTAAGTTTTAAGCAATCGCGCCATCAAAGACTGGAGAACTTATACTCCCAATGATACACGCATAAAAGGATTGGTGTAGTGAATATTTATTTCTTGTATAGTCATTTTATTTTTAATCCTGAATAAAGGTTAAGCGAGATTTAAACACTTGTATGTAACGAATACTTGAAAATTCGTAAATGTTTTATGAAAGATATATGTTTTTTTGTAAGGTTTCTTCTGACCATGTTTTTTTTAAAATATATCAATAACATAACATACATGGATACTCAAAGCTATTATGTAAAATAAATATCCTGTAGCTAACCTGAATATGTTAAAATAAATTGTTATGAGAAATTTTTTAATAATAATTTGTTCCAATAGATTTTTTATAGTAACGTTACGTAGAAAGCGAATATACACACTTATTTTTGAAATTATAATCAATGTCTATTAAACACCATCAGCTAAAAGTATCAATTACTATTGTTTATGGTTTTTGTATTTAATGCTGTTTGAATAGAACATTGTTTGAGCTTTTGAGGCAAACTTTAACCACGTATAAATTGATTCGAGTACTTAAAAAATGTCTCGTTGATTATTATTTAATAGTAGACGTATTAAAAATGTGCATATGACAGACGAATTCTATTTTTTATTAATAGGCACTATTGAATCACTTATAATCGTATTTTTTGTTTTTATAAAATGTTTGTCCATGGTTGACTTGACTTTTATCAAAATGACAGAATTGGATATTATGTTTTCAATTTGACTTGTGAGATGAGGAACATAACAAAATAGATGTCTCGGAATTAGAGACGTTACATTTGTCTCGCTTCATTTGTTTTTTTCCTTCAATAGTTTCCCTTGAAAGAACACAAAAAGGTTTAAATAAAAAAATAGTAATTTGATATAGTCGTGACAGTAAGCTGTGAACAGTAGCAGTCCAGTAGCGACCCGATATTTTTTGTGTTCGTTTTTTTTTTCCAAAGCGACATCTCGATAGTGAACTTTTAACAAATTATCTCATTAGTGTTGGCCGGTTCCGAACATTGAACACAATAATTTAACAATCCCACGTGAATACATTATCATTAAAAAGTGAATTAATGTTGGGTTATGTTTAAATGACAAAACGATGTTTCGTTTCACGCATAGCGTGTTATTTCTAATAGGACAAATATTTAAAAAAAAACATGTTTTAATTTTGTAATGTATTTTCTGTTAAGTGCTAGAAGTTATAATTACCGGTCATTTATTATGATCAATGGTTTGATAGTCAAGGCCGGAACATATGCTTTGCCAGTCTATTTGATGACGCTTTTACCATATCTTCTCGAAAAGTGGAGCATATGTACTGACAAAAAGAAAAATGTTCATAATAGAAAATAAAGTATTACGTATCTACAATATGAAAAATTATCGCCACAGTTTTTTTTAGACGAACTCACTGTCAGCCAAGCTTAACCCATTATACATCTAGTGCTGTATGTTTATTTAAAAACATTTAACAACTATGGGATTTGAATTCTTCCTTCCGGCACCAAGGCCAGCGGGCTTATATTCCGCCCACCGGCCGATTTTCGACGACTTACATATATCAAACTTTTATCAAACAACCGATAACGATTATATGACTTGGTACCCAAAATATGCATTAGCGATTAACGATTCATGTCATCTAAGTTTATCAGATGCGGAAATTTTTTCTTTGAAGAGGTCGTGTAGCGCCTAATTGTATTGCACATAATGATGGAAAAATAATAAATTTATAACAAAAACGTGTTAATTTTTTAAGATGTTTTCATTAATAACAATATTAGTGTATATAGAACATTCCTGTCATTTTTAAGAGGGTTGGAACTAATTCTAGCCATTAACCCAACTTTGGGTCCCACGCTCGAAATTCACTTCCATACTAGTAAACATCATATAAATTTAACCAGTTTAACTGTTTGATCCACCAATTAGGTCTACGAGCCAGTGGTCAGTGCTATGACTTTGATGTGATTAACTTTATGTTGTATATGTATTACAAAATAGGTAGCAAAAATTCTATTATTGTATATAGCTTTGATAAAAAATACTAATTCTCGATTTAACGTAGTTATTTAAAAATATGTTCACACATAAATATATTGAAAAAGGAGTATTAGTTATTCAGTGAATGGAATAACGTGCTGATATTATTGTTGGCTTGATCAGATAGGGAAAAATATCGACATTTCCTGATAGCATTAAATTTGTTTGAACTTCTTGGAGTTAAAGTTTGTGAGCTTCACGGCCTATGCGTTTCGTGGGATAATTAAATATAACGATGCAGTGACGTTACATTTATATTTTTATTTAAGTAAAAATCAATTTATTAATTAAACAATAAATAAACATATACTTAACATAAATATATTTCACATTCGAAGTCATCAGTAACAATAATAATATTTTTTCGACACCTTAAACTTTAGGACCACTTACGTATGATACAATAATTATGTATTTTATAATATCCTGGAAATTTTAAATAAATATTTTGAGTTATTATTGAAAATACTTATATATTTATGTGATAAATACCACGTTAAAATAAATACAGTGTATGTATACACTGTGTACAAATATATTTATTTGGTTATTCCTAAAATTGAAAGCAGACACATTTTTTTTGTTTAAATACATTTACTATCAAAAATCTTTTGAATGCCATTGTCTACTTTGAATATAATACCATGATATACTTGACGCGTGTGATAAATATTTCCTTTGAATTAAGTAAGGATGTTCGAAAGTTTTCCATGCGTAACTAGTCACTATTTTGTATCCTGTGAACGATCAAGGCCTATTTCTACTTGAGGGTGAAAAGGTGCGCCCGATTCAGAGCTTTCTGGCTGCATTTGACAGAGTTGAACTTACTAGATATGTTTGTTCTGATAATATGTGAGTCAAAAGTTCACTTCAAAACTTTAACGTATGAATTGAAATTAACGTTCAGCCTAGCGTTAATAGATTCGTTTGAAATTGGAACCGTTTTATTATGTACATAATCAAAACGTAAATTCCACATATTATAATATGAAGTATTATATTAAGGGTATCTTAATTATATGGTATGTGTTATTTATTCAAAACATATGTGCTACATTCTGTAAATGCACGGTGGAGCCTACCTGTTGGATTGAGATAAATGTCGGATGATTGAAAAAATTACTGTATGTTTCGATAAGCATACATAACATATTTAAAAAAACTAATATGCTTGCATAAAAAAAAATACCTAAATGATAAATAGTATTATTTTATTAAAACTGCTTAGTTAAAATATGTTATCTTTTGTTATGAGTGATCTGTTCTTTCTTCTATTGTTGTTTCTTGCTCAAGTATTTTTAATTTTTGTAAACTGCACGGCACTAGTCTATTTTTAATTCTCAGGCAATAATTATTGCCACCCTTAGATGGTAAACAATATAAAATAATTCAACAGTTAAAAGGTAAATCAAAAATTGAAATATATACACAATCTACGAGTTTACTGTTTGTATTTTTTTACTCTAGTGAATAGATTATTTTTGAAACGATACAAAAAATACTGATTAGAAAACAGTATTTTTAAGAATTACTGTATAAATAAAACCATCATATTAATGGCTTCAAGGTAAGCGAGCACGTTCAGGTGACATCGCTTTCGAATCTTACAGCTGTTTACTTATTACGAAAGGAATTACTTATATCTGACTGGGTATTCAATAATTTAAGAAATCGGCTGACACGTGAAAAAAACATTCAGTCAATAAAAGTTTTTAATTATAGTGATTAATTTACTCACTTCCTGAATTAGATATCGTCATACTGTGGAAATACATATGCTCTACTTTCATCATGATGATGCAAATATACAACATTTGCTCAGTTTTATTTTGAATTTGTCATATTTAAAAAATAATGCTACATTCTGTTTTATGAAACAATTGAATACAATCCACTTCATTAAATATAATATTTCGTACTACGTATTCAAACTGTTAATACCGTTCAAAATATTTTGAACCAGCTCTGCTTTTGAAGGTGCGAGAGTGAATCGCCTCTGGCATTTCAATTATATATTGTTAACGGAAACAATCTCAAAAAACAATAAATCTAAACGGGAACAACTCTGGGTTATTATTACCTCTATTGTGAGAATTGAGCTGTTGCATCAAGCGCTCTATACAGCGTATAAAGATCGATTGCCGGTATAAATTAAACAAAACAGACATTATGAGAAATAAAATCGCATTCTTCTCTCACTATTATTTATTTATATCCAAATTAGGAGACAGTAGAGAAATTTATCGGTTTTTAAATTAAGTTTGCGTTTATTTAACTATCTACTATTGTTTGAGGCTTTTATGCTGTCTACTAGCAAAGCTTGATTTTGTATGGCACTATAAATCAATATAATTGTTTAATACACTTAATTTGACATGCAGTCAATTATTATTAAATTATTAGTGCTATAAATAAGTTAAATTATTATTCTTTATCGAAAAATATGTTATATAATGAATTAAATTTTACGAATTATTATGTAAATACATTATTACTAAAAGTCAAGTTTAGCTAAAAAAATTTACGATAATACACACATTTTATATCAATTATACGAGTAAAATAGATTTTACGACATAAAGCTCTGAAAATGATTGTAATTCATCTTAAATCGATCTCCCCGTATATGACATCTTTTAATCAATAAAAATATTTTATCGTTGTTATTTATTACTGACGAAACATTGATACTCTTATATAATAATTGTTATTTTAATCGTCTACGGAAATTTTATCCGACCATTACGAAAGATTGTCTACTAGATTTTTATAGATATTCCTAGAATATTGGTAGTGTATATATATAGTTTTTCCACGATTTTTAACCTCTACTAATTTATCCGAATATTAACAGTTGTTGAATGATTGAATAGTGTTAAAATTTGAAATATTGTAATATCCCGTTAGTATTTTTATTCTAAATCACGTTGATTGTTGAAACAAGAAGATAAAAGAAAACAGAAAGGGGCGGAGTCTTTCAGTAACGTAAATGTACATAATTCAATAAATACTATACCGCTTGTTTGATATTATAAAGCCCGTTGATTTTGTGTTTTTTTAGAACTAGAAGTACGGTATTAAGTGTATATTTTAGATCTTTTCTTATTATTAGAGATGTATAACGGAAAATTCTTAGAACACACATTAACTTGATGTTAATGTTTAGTTGATGAATCCTAGTCTGTAAAACTACTAAGTAATTGAGTATACAAACAAATTTGAAAGAGGAGAAATTTTATTTCCACACGAAAATTTCAAAATAAGCCGTAACCTTAATTAAAGCCTAAAGTTTCATGGTAGTATTTTTAGCAAGGTTTTAAGCATTCGTATACTTATATACAAATAAGTAGTCTGTGCTAGGTTGTTTTAGTGGGTTTATATATATTATAATGTATTGATCTACGATAGCAAGGGAATGGTTACAAATCACTGAATAATTTATAGATTCTTAGTAACTAAAGTTAAACTAATTTTGAAGTTTCTCTTTGTGCTCCGATTCGTGTATTCACAGAACACACAAAATAAAACAAAATTGTTAACATTCGCGTGACGCTCGCCCAACTTGCGGACAATCTCATGATTAATTATCACTGAAAAGTGATTTGTTATTAACGTGACCTTTTCCGAATTGTTTTGTTTCGTGGTGAATTTACCAAAAATTAGACTTTTTGTCTTTTCGTTAGTTTACTCACGAAAGTAAAAACAAAATTAATCACCGTTATCAAATTTAATGAGTAGTGACTTGCTTTCCCGTATGCTATATGCGTTACATGACTATGTAGGTATGCGCGTTTGCACCCAACACAAAAAAAATCACGAGATTGAGTCTTGTAGCTGTACCAAAAATAGAACATTTTCAATAGGTATTATATGTAGTTTTCTAATGTTGCATAATGGACTCAGAAATCGTCAAATAGCATAAATCAACACGGAAAATATTCTGTCAAAAAAAAACATTGCTTATTGTGTCGAACGATCTATATAGATGTGAAACTATATTTATTTACTATATCCGCTCCAAATCTGAAACATTTGGTGAAGATGTCAAATGCAGAAACACAATATACAAATCTCTGCAATTTGAAGACATGTCATGATAGATTATTTCTCACTGAAATCGGTTGGCAGTCAGCTAGCTAACTGATGAACCTATTGGCCAAGTTATCCTGCATCTTAAGATTATTCAAAAAATTATCAGCAATAAATAGGATTTGAGCCCGCAATTTAAATTCTCAGCCACTGAAGGATAAATTCAAATATATGCAGTTATGAAAGAAATGTCATAGTGTTTTGAAATGTATTTTTGTATCAATCATTTGATATATTTTGAAAATATATTATATTTCATAATTGATATTTTTGACTGATGTTGCTTGATGGAAATTGATTTTAAATTCTAAATTATTTCAATTAATATTGCTGGTATTTAAAATGCTCTTTGTTCATCTTTTCGGGTTAATTTAAAAAAAAAGAAGTGAAATTGATTGAAAAATAAAGATTTTTTTTTTATTGTATTACAGGTGTCCACCAAAGTATCCACACAATGACCACATCGGAGTGCACTTAAATCGGCAAGAAAAAGAAGAAACTGAAAAAGTAAGTTCATCGTTATTTTCTAGACAGATAAAAATATACATTTTCATAATATTTTTTATACATATTTTTGTCTCCAAAGTCGGAATACATAGATTTCAATGGTGTGAAGAAGACCGTTTCATAAATTTATCTATATGGATGCCCAAATTTTCAACGTTTTAGAGCTAGCAGTTTTTTTCATGGGAATTTATTGCTTTACTCATTGTGTATTTATTGAGTGTGGAACTCAAACTCGCAATCTCTAGCTCCGAGGCGCGCAAATAACTCTTTCGGATTCCTAGGAGACTTATTGTAGAGGATTTTATTTTATAAATATAAAATGTATTTTTTAATAATACACATATTTTTAATACTTTCGTTTTTTGGCACCCTGTATTTTTAGATTTTAGACTAAATATGTAAAATAAATAAAATTAAAGATTTATTAATAACTAATTACTATTTCGTGAAGTTTTCATAACATTTTATAAAGGTTAAATTGAATATGAATAAGCTCGAGTGTGTACAAGATTCATCAAATTAATTAACGAAGATCTGTACGAAATACAATTCAATTAAAAAATGTACAGACAAAATAATTATCTTTCCGACCGCGTCGCAGCTCATTTTCAATAACAAGTTTTTCTTTTCAAATAGGAATTCGTTCATGAATAGACCGTTGTCTTTTATTTTCCGAAAAGAAAAACGTCTAATTAGAAGGCTTTTGATTATGACGAGCGCCCGGTCGCAAAAGGCTTTTCTATTGAACCGGGAGAGGAATCAAAGCCCATCCGTTGGTGAACAGACACCTGAGACTGTCGTGTCAAGTGAGAACCTTATTAATTAACAGACAGGCGAGTACATGTCAGTTCAACGAATGACTAATAACAGAAAGTTATATGTTATCTCTACTTCATGTGATTCATATTACGGTATACAAGATCATTTGATTTTTTTGAAAAGAAGTAACATTTACAGTTAGAAAATTAATTATACATTTAACATTCATTTCTATATAAATGAAAAACTTTACGGTTTTCATATGATTATAAGATTTTTTTTTAATTAGTGAAATACTGATATTTATTGGTCACTACATACTATAATACGTAATACCGTGTCAGATTAGAATATTATGACCAAAATTGCTTGTTAAATATAATTGTATAAATAAGAAAAAGTCGATTAAGAAATGACTTCACATTGCGTATATCCATATGGTCCATTTCTGGAATGGATATTTTTACACTGTGTAGATCAATATGCTTCACTTTTAAAGTGGACATATTTTATAAAATTTGCACTACATCATTTGAAAAAATGGACATTATAGTGTTATGATGTCCATCCCAGAAATTAATCATGAGAATTTCCGTAATGTGAAGTGTTTCTTAAAAAATATTTTTTTCAAAAGAATTGCATCAGTTTATTGTTCAAACTGTCCAGTCAAAAATTAGTAACTGCGGGACTCGAACAAGCAATCTTTGTGAATTGAAACGCGCACGTCTACTTCTCAACCCCTGGACGGCCAAGATTTTAAAGACTTTGCCTATTGGTAACAACAAATAATATTTTGGAACAAAAGAATATTTGTAATCTGTCTTATATATTTAAACTTGAAAGATTTTAACTTAATCATATTTACGCGTTAAATACAAAATTATTAAAACCCATTAGCACACGATAAAAAATAACTAACGATCCCAACAGCCTTTTCTATCAGCTGTCATTTTGAAGTCTGATAACTTACTGATGCGCCATCGCTCCATTGCAGAATGATTGACTTCCGTTTTCCCCACAAATCTCGTTTTTTGTTGTTCATAGTATATGTATAGATAGTTTTAAGAGACTAGACATCATCCACGAATTTCAAAATAAAAATTTTGCCGCACTGTCATAATGGTTAATTTTTGCAATTATATTCGCATCGTTTGATGATGTACGTAGACGTTCTAAAATATTTTTTTATTTACGATTGATTGACAAAATATTTATTGAAAATGTAATCTTTTTGAGGAAATGATTAAGTCGTAATAAAAATATATAAAATATGAAAACTTGCGTGTACTTGCTAAGCAAGTTCATTTGCTGGGCAATATTGAGTCCAAAGTTTTTCAATCTTTCAGCTGCTTAAATTGGAAAACTTTTCATTAAAAGAATTTTTCATTAATGTAATTTTTCAAGTACATACCTTGAATATTTTCGTACACTGAAAAAAGGATAATCTAAGGCTGTTTTTTCACAGCAAAGGTTTATAAAAACATCCGAATTTTGATTAAAAGTGTGTTAGAAAATAAATTATTCGTATCATATGTTATTATCGATTTACCTTACAGAACTGGTATAAAAGCTTTGATTTATGATGTAAAATAACAAAATATATTATACTATAACTGAATTATAGTTATGTATATTAATTTGAGCACTTTAATACTATTTTGATTTACTTCTTCATTTGACATTGTTGGTTTATATTTTAACTTAAGATATTATGTGTTTGATTATGTTATTTAATATTACAATGTATAAACATTGGTATTTTGATAGTCGCACTCCGGGTGATCGAGAGGTAAACGCGATCGCTTTTATGCTGTAAGTCGTAGGTTAAAATACTGCAGCTTCGAAAGAATTTAAAAAATCAAAGATGTGTGTCTAATTTCCTAATGGGTTGAGCAACAGAGTCGATATGACTGAAGTGATAGTTTTCACTATAACCATAGTTCTTCGTAGGCATTAGTTTCCTCTAAAGAATTCTTCCAATATTTTTTTATTCACCCTATTGTTTCAATTGTAAATATAAAGAACTTTGTAAATCAAAAGTTTATAGTGGAGTCAATCGATCGAATTTGTATAGAAACATATTTTTTTTTGTACACAAAGTTTTATACATTATATAGTATTAACCAACAAACATTTCTGAAATTATTTTGTGCTTCACTAAGAGTGGATCTCTGCGGTATTTTCTCTCCCCCATTTCACCGGAAGTCATAAATGGATTTCCGGTTTAATTGTCCGTAGTATTATTCATTATTAATATTTTTTACAACTATCAAGATCCTGTACATGAAAACGGTCCTCTATTGCAATAATATACATATTATTATTTTTTACCATATCAATTCTACTAGATAACTCAAATCAATGTAATTATTGCGCCAATTACAACATCATACTATTTTTAAGAGTTTCATATGATTTTCAAAGTTTAATTAAAACACAAAAATACGATAAATACTTCATCAAAATTTATGCCAGTAAAAACATTTTCGCTTAAACTTTTATTTCAAACATTTTCTAATACGCAAATAACGTTCTTGAAGAAATCTGACACATTATAAAGTATGTATAAAAAATAAATGAATGTGATTTTAAAAGCGTTTATATACTAAATATAAACTCCTTTTTTGCAATATTTCTTAAGTGATAGTGTAATGTTGACTCAGTATATTAAATTTGCCGTAAGAAAAATAGTTAAATATATAATTAATATTTTCGACTGATGGTGCTTGATGGAAATTGATTTTAA